>PVJC01005006.1:0-61001 GCA_004026665.1 Murina feae
CCCATATCTCCAAGTGATGTTAGGATGGCTGAGCTGGGGGTCCCCCTAAGGACTCCAACTCTATGAGTCCACCAGTCCCCTCTTGCTTCCCTGCTGGAGAAATAAAGGAAAGCTCGCCCTGGCCAGTGGCTCAGCTGGTTGGAGCACTGTCCCTTACACCAGAAGGTCGAGGGTTCAATTCCTGGTCAGGGCACACAGCTAGTTTGCAGGCTGGATCCCCAGCTGAGGTGTGTGGGGGAGGCAACTGATCATGTTTCTCTCTTATCAACAAAAAGCACAGCCTCGGGTAAGGATTAAAAAAGAAAGAAGGAAAGCTCACTGCCACTCTCCAAGCAGGTGCTCCCAACTTCTGTCTCCTTCGGGCAACAAGGAACGCTCTAACTTCGCTATCTTCAGAGTTCCTTCATTCTGTCGCATTTGCTTCAGCAAAGGCGTCTGCATTCATCACCTACTTTTTCAATCAAATCTGTGCTCCCAAGGAACCCAACCCCTTGAGTCCTTTCCCGAGCTCCATTAGGGCCCATCCCCCTCTTCTCAGCCATGGCACGCTCACCTGCCCACACCTCTGTTCCCGGGCACTCGCCCTTTTCCTAATGACAATGACCTGTCCAACTGCCTGGGAGCAACCGGGAAGGGGCCGTGCGGACCGACACTGACAGTGCAAAAGGGTCTCAAATCCTAGAACTTGGGGACTAGGGCTAAGGCGACAGGAGACCCAGAGCAGGTAATGGTTTGCAGCCATTGCTTAGGAAGGGAAGGCACTCTGAGTTGGCTGTCAGGCTTGTAACGCTGTGCTTGCAGCTGCTGCCTGTGGTGGCTAAAAAAATAATTCTTTTTAACTTCTTGCAGGTGCCTGAGAAACTGTACATTCCTCAGAATGTCTTCCCCTTCGCACCTCATGCAGCTGTTCATTTACTTACTGCATTCTCCATTTTTGTCTCTTTGGGGCACTTGGGAGATTCTGTAGAGGGGATTCCGACACCGGGAGGAAGTAGCGGAGGGAATAAACGCTGGAGCCTTTTAGACTGCTTGCTCAAGGCTTCTTCAACCATCGGTGCATCAACCAAGGCTCACCCAGCTGGGAGCGGGAAGCTGGCCCTGGGTGCGAGGTATTCCCCTGGGGCAGGAACAGGAATGGGGATGCCCAGGGGAGCCCTGAGAGCTGGAGGGCCTGGTCACACCACTGTCTCGAAGGAAGGATGTGCCACGTCCAGAAGCCAGAGACCTCGGATAGAGGAGCTCAAGGCCACTGGGCCAGAGCACCAGCCGGCTGGGCCCATAGCTGGTGGGACGTGCTAGGGGACCTCCAGGACACCTGCCAGTACCTTTAGTCTATCCTTTCCCTTCCACACTGTTAGCATCTTTCCCAACGATCACTTCTTCCCTCCACTGGGAGATCAGCTCCTCTGGCCTCGTCCCCACCCGGGAAGCCGCTCCCTCCTCTAGCAAAGAGGCCAGGGCAGCTGGCCATCCCTGCAGACTCCCCCGCTCCAGCTGTCCTCAGGGTGGCCGAGTCCCACCAGGCAATGCAATCCTCGTGGGTGCTGACAATTGAATATTTCCATTTGCTCGGCATCTTCAATTAGCTCTGTCTTCAGCTGGGCAGACGTGCAAAGCCTCTTTTCCAGAAGCGAAGATTCCATCCCGGAGTGACACTGGCAGGTGTGTCAGGGAGGGAGAGTCAGCATCGCTCAGAGCCTTGACACCAGTGCTCCCAGGAACCCAACGGGTGCCTGCCAGCTCCCAAGGGTCTTCCCTCCGAGTACTCAGGTGACGAAGAACCAAATACTCAGGAACGTAGGCATTACGTACGGACTCACGAGAATTTCAAAGGGACCACAGAACCACCGACTTCCCCAGACCTGACGGCCAAGTGTCACCAGACAGACACATTAGAACTAAGCCCACTCTGTGCTTTCTGCATCTTCCGTGAGCTCTTCCTAATTCAACTGGCGTCCGCCACGCTGAACCCCTCGTGCTGTCCCGAGCCAGCCTCTCCACGGTCCTGTCCCAGGAAGATGATTCCGTGGAGAGGATCTCTTCCCTGAAAAGGGGTTTCCTGCACTGAAACCAACTCCCGTACTAGAGAGCTGCTCCTCAAACACCCGGCAGGGGCGACCACTGCAGCTCTGGAGCCCGAACCTCGATCTCCCCGGGCGGATGCCACGGGGGTGAGATGCCGCAGCGCGGGCAGTACCATGCTCTCCAACTGGAGCGGAGCCTGGCATTTTCCTTTGGTTACTTCAAGACACGTCAGAGGGTATTTTAAGAACCTACCTCAAGTCCGAAGATGTGGGTGGAGTGAGGACAAATTAAAGTAATTCATCTGTGGACAGACCACCAGGGAACCCAGCGAGGGGCACCCCAAGAGGCTGGGCCCGGAGAATCCAGTAGGTAGGGATTACCACCAGACAAGGTGTGGAGGGGAAGGGATGTCGGAGGAAAGAGACCTTGACCCCTGGTGCCTGCTCCACTGGGATTCGAGGTCAGGTCCATGTCGCAGAATTCCCTTTGCCACCACTGGCTTCTGAATGAAAGTGAGTGCGTTCTCTGAGGCGATGCCTGCCTGTCTACCAAGGCCCAGATCAGCTCTCCCTCCACTGTGCCTGTGCCTGTGTCTGCGGCAACTGAAGCGGCCAGCCTGAGGGCTGGGGGCCAGCTTCCCTCTAGGAGAGGATGGAGGTCAGGAGGATCAGCACCAACTCACAGCTCTGTGTGTGTGTGTTGTGTGTGTAAGCTAGGACGACAAAGCAGAGACCTCCGGGGGCAATGCACGGAAGGTGGGTGTGATCAGGAAGGGCTATTGTGGGCTCCTGATATTCAGTCTATTCCACGGGGCAGGCAGGAACACTGACAGGACAGGTAGGAGAAGGCCCGCGTGGTCTCCAGTTTTCCTGTGAGTGGTCGGAGGTCCCCGCCCATTCAGGGAAGCTGACGGGTGGTGTGCAGTGAAGGGACGTCCGATGGCTTTTGCTCCCAGAAAGCAAAGGCCTGAAGGCAACACGGAACAACCAGGGCCCCTGTCTGCTCTCACACAGGCACATCCAAGGGCACACAGATACCACACCATCCGGTGACACGATCGCGCTTCTGTCGGCCCGCAGGCCCTTGGAAAGCCCACCTTTTCCCCAGGGGGGCACCTGGCTGAGATACAAAGAGGAACCAAAGCAGGTGGGACGCATCTGCCACCGGAGACCTGGAGATCTATCCGATTCCCACTTCCGTCCACAGGCCCCACACGGAAGGCCTCACGCTGCTCTTGGGCGCCTGGGACCAATTCTTCACAGGAAATCAGGGCAGTGGCTTTTGCAGCAGGTTTACTGGCCACTGAGGTCTGGCTGGGCATTTAGTTTTAATGCGTAGCTTTTTATGTTTTCTGGGCTAATCCTTCCCCCATGGAAATACATTAGGGAGGAAAATAAAGATAAACGCAAATCTGTTGCTTGATACGTTTTTAACCTTTGCGCAGTTCCTGAAATAACATATATCATGAAATATTCCATTGAAAAATAAAAACAATGCACCCACAAGGCACTTGTTTTCCTGGATCAGACCCAGGCATTTCCCCTCGTGTCGGTCTGCATGCTGCCTCCGGGACGCCCCGCACCACGCTGAGGCTGCAGGGTTCGAGATACAAGGAGGAGGCTGGCACCCACCGTGCACACTCATTGGAGAGTGCACACTCAATTTCGTGCAGACACGTCGGCACCCTCCGCCCATCGCTGAGCATAAAAAATGCCGTCAAACTGCTCATGAGTAATTCATTTTAGACACCAATATGGAAATACGTGGAAACAGAGATTCAAGATTAAGACTATAAATAATGATATCATGGAAATAATAGGCTTAAGTTTTCCACCCAAGAGTGAAGTGTAACGCTGTGCTACAGGGAGGGAAATGAGAAGGTGTCCACCCCACCCCAATTCCGAAGGAGGTCCCCGCCTTCGTCACCTCTGAGGGCAGGAGACCCCTGGGTGCCAGAGCCCGCGGATAGGGAGGTGCGAAGGACAGTCTGATAGTAAAGCAGTGAGCTGATCTCCTGGTGGACAAACATGAAACTGGTTCTGAAGACATTTCCAGAGAGCTGGTGGGAATGGCGGCATCTTTACAACCAATCTTCTGCTTGTAAGGAGTCTACTTTGAAGGTTCCCTCTTTTTTACATGTGATTTAAAAATAAAAGATAAAAAAAACCGAGCTCTTTACTCTGCAGCCACGCAGCACACGGGTAAAACACCCAGCACACAGAATAGTAAGTGCACTGTGACGAGAGCAGCCCTCGTGTGGCGGGCAAGAGCTGTGCAGGGAAGCTGCTTTCCAAGAAGGCGACTTGCTTGTGCAGCCGCTACGAGTTCCTGCCAGAACTGCACGTGCTGAGCCCAACAGAAGCTTCCAGTCTGTGCCTGGCATACCTGGTTTTGGAAAAAACCACGAGGGATGACGATAATCAGGCAAGATGATCAACAGACCCAGGCAGACTCTGAAGGTGAAGTCGACAGAAGGTGACGGTGTGGGAGGCAGGTCTGTCCCTGCTGGACCTCAGTGAGGACAAAGCCACCTGGAGCCGGCTTTGCAGGCCAGGCCGGCAAACTGACGGTAAGGGTTCGTTCTCTTACCGTGAAAGGCAGATTTCAGCGTTCAGTAGGAAAAAAATTACAGCGAGTTATATCACACAAGCAAAACCAAACAAAGGACACTGGAAGACAGAGAAGGAAACCCACCACGGCCACCGCCACCATGCTGGCATCTGTGGTTTTCCTCTCACCCTTTCACGATTCTCCCAGGATATTTCAGCATATTTCCCACTAAACATGAGCCCTGCCCGGGGGCCTTCAGACTGTGGCTGTGCCAGACATCAGTGTGGCCACTGTACTTTAGGGTACAGAGAAGGGAGTGAGGGGGAAATAAAAATAAAGATCTTTTTAAAGCGGATCCAGGGTTTCCCAGCGCGTAATCTGAAGAAACCCCAAATGCCTGTTTCCGTAAGGTCTGACAATACATGGGGCTGGCAGGCAGAGGGTGACCCTACTACCAGCCTGCTGTTCCCCCAATTGATTATGGCTCCAGAGAATGTGAGGGTGGGGTGCAAGAGAGAGGTAAGAACTAAACATGGACTCTACAGATCTGGGCTCTGGCTTGATTTAGGATGGAGAGAGAGAAGATGCCGAGAGGCCTCACACACCACTCCTCCCCTTAACACCCTCCCCCCATTCTGCAACTTGGTATTTATTTCTCACTGTTTCTCCGAGGTAAGAAAAAGCTTCTTGCTTTTTTCCCCCTTTCAATTTTTCCTCACAGAGCCAGCCTTACCTAGTAAAACTGAACCCACGCACTCAACACAGCATTCCCTGCAAGTTACTTTTCCTGCATTCTACTGTACTCTGCAATGTACACGGATGGAATTGATGGTGAAAATATGAATGAACCCTGGCGTGGCGGATCCTCGCTTCTGAGCATCCTCTGGGCACCCCTACCTGTTACCCCCAAATCACCTTTAGCATTTGTCCTCTGGTGCTGTAACCCCAGGGGAGGGCTCATGGAGGCGAGTGGGACATGGAGTTGCCCATTGCAACCCCACCAGGAAGCTTCCCCTGGGAAAACCTCCACCCATGATGGTCTCTCACTTCCCAGACACCCCAAGCCCTTCCTGCCATTATCTGCCATCTGCCTTGAGTTACCTTCTAATCGTTCCTGGTGCATACATAGGGTATTTCCAAAGAGAAGACCTCCCCTGTCCGTAGGGACACGCAGCCCTCCTCTCCACAGGCCCCGCTGGAAGCCAGTGAGCATTCACCTGCTGGAACAGTAGTTCGTGTCTAACGAGCCTGCCTTATTGCATTCTGGGAAAAGGAAGGAATCCTTTGCCACTGCATCCCTGGGTTGGGAAGGATGCTGAGAAGCAGCAGCGGCACTAAGAGCCTCAGGTGGGTCACAACCTCAGGTACCTGAGTGAATGAAGAGGAAGCAGAAAGAACCTCTTTTGGTTTGTTGAACTGCCACTGAGGGTGGGCAAGTAACCAAGACAGTGGCCCTACTTGGTTGCCAAGATCTGATCAAGAGCTTGCTTTCATCGAGGGTCTTTTGGGCCTCAGAAATGGATTTCTAAGGATGTCCCATCCATTCCTAGGTAACTCTGATCCGTTTCTAGGCTCTGCTACTTCTGGAACCTATCACATGACTCACCCACAAGGGCTTCCTTGGGGTTAGGTCAGGTCAGGCTTGACATTTCCATGTACTGTGGTCTAGCCTGTAACACTGACTTCGAAGGCAAAAAAACATGGGTCTCATCCGTTTCCCGAGGGGCTTAGGACGTCACACACTGGGCATCCCTGTGAGCAGTTTATAAGCTCCTCTACAACACCAACATCAACATGCTAAGAACTTATTTAGCTGATAGTCTGAGATCCATAACAAAGAGAAGAACCATGTGGTTAAAATTACCGGTGGCAAGTAACTGTAGTTTCTACCACTTCCCACAAAAAGACGGTTTCTTGGAGAAATGGCTGACACTTGGTTTGGAGAGGAAATATACACAGAGCACCTTTTCATACCAGAGGATGAGGAGCCTGCCAACGTCGACCAGCGACATGTCAAAAGGACTCGCTCCTGCTGGCCAAAGATGGGACAGGTGGAGCTCCGAGGACTCCATTAAGCTGAAGCATCTCACATGTGCTGGAACCCAACAGTACTAGGGAAATTTTAAAAAGGATTGAAACTTACTCGTCAACTCTGGGAAGCGTTAGGGAACTCACTCTTTGAAAAGTGACAGAAGAAAAAAGGCAAGTGTCTGCTCTGCCTTTTCCACAGGACGTAGCCAAGTGACGGATGAGATGTTTCTCTTCACTCGAGCCCCTAAAGAATGAATTTATCTGAACAGTGATTATCAGCAGGTCTAGTATCAGACAAAGGAACAACCAGATACCTGATGGTGGTGGTACAACACTCCATTTAGTAACCGCAACCCCCAAACCAGTTCGAATCCTGTCAGGCCTCCACAATAGTGGTTCTCAACCAGGGAGCAGTTGTGGTTCCCTGGGGACACCAGGCAACATCTGGAGACATTCTTGATGGTAGTGACTGGGTGGTGTGTGCGCATGTGTGTGTACATGTGTGCATAAGTGCATACACTACGCCATCTGATGTGTAGAGCCCAAGGATCCTGCTAATATCATGCAATGCACAGAACAGCCCCACAGCAAAGAATTTTCTGGCCCAACACATTAAGTGCCATGGGTGAAAAACCCTGCTGCTGATCTAACCACCAGTTTATAGAAAATCCAGGGGGCCAGAGGAACATGTTATATGATAACACAAGGTGAACCAGAATTCAGACTGTGGGAACAATTGCAGAACAAGCAACTCAACCTCAACAGCAGCAGCAAGAAAAAAAGACAGAGGTGGCTATATAATTATGGAAGGAAACCTACAGATTATGGGATATATCCATTTCAATGTATAAAGCTTGCATCCTGGTTCAAAAAACAAATTGTTAAAAAACACACACAAAACACGAAAAGCAATTGGGAAAAAGTAAACACTGACAAATTACTAAGAAGTTATATTTTTTAAGGTGTGTTATTGGCTGCACTTTAAAAAGAAGTTTCTGTATTTCTGAGCTACAGAAGAAATTCTATAAAATCTGGGGATTTGCTCCAAATCCTCATTACTGGAGGATGGAGCATGGTAGGAAGTGGGAGGGCTATGGATAAAACAGACTGGCCAGTGTTGGATGAAGTTTAGAGGAAAGATAATAGGAGTTTATTATTCTCTTAAAAGACCTGGTGCATAAAATTTGTGCACAGGTAGGGTCCCTAGGTCTGGCCAGAGATCAGGGCCGACCAGGTTCCCTGCCTCCTCTTTCTGGTTCCCCTCCCCGCTTCCCTGCCTCCACACCTCCTCCTTCCCTTGCTCCCTCAGCACCCTGCTGCAGCTGCCACTGGTCGCCTGCCATGTTCCGTGCTGCCCCCTGGTGATCAGCGCACGTCATAGTGAGCGACTGAACTCCCAGTCTCCCAGTCAAACTCCTAAGGGGACACTCTGTATATTAGCCTGTTTTATATAAATATACTAGAGGCTTGGTGCACAAAAACTTGTGCATTCGGGAGGTCCCTCAGCCTGGCCTGTGCCCTCTTGCAGTCTGGGACCCCTCTGGGGATGTCCACCTGCTCGCATGCCTGGCCAGCCTGGGTGAGGGACTGATGGCTGTTTGCAAGCTGGCCAAGCCCTCCAGTGTGGACCCTCACCCCATTGGGGTGTGGCCAGCCTGGGTGATGGGCTGTGGGCCTTTTTCAGGCTGCCCACCCCCTTCAGGTTTTGGGTCCCTACTGGGGTGCCTGGGCAGCCTGGGTGAGGATCTGAGGGGCGTTTTCAGGATACCCACAGTTCCTTCAGGTTTTGGGTCCCTACTGGGGTACCTGGGCAGCCTGGGTAAGGGGCTGATGGCTGTTTGCAGACTGAGGGCTGTTTTCAGGCTTTGAGGCTGCCCACAGCTCCCATTGACCCAAGGTCCCAGCAAGGCTGGCTGGAAGCAGGTTTCTGGAGTTTATTTATCTTCTATAATTGATACAGTGTTCCTTTAAGCCGAGGCCTAGGCAGGTAACGAAGCCTCCTGTCTGCTTCAGCTCTGTGGCTTCTATAATTGAAAGAATGATGCCTTAGTAGACGTGCCCAGCCGGCCTAGGCAGGCAGTTTCCTCCATCGCTGGTGCAACAGAAGCCTGCTGTTTGCTTCAGCTCCGTGACTTCTATAATTGAAACAATGTTGCAACAGTGTTGCCTGAGCTGGGAGAAGGCCAGGCCAGCCGGCCTAGGCAGACAGTTTACTCCTGGTGCAACGGAAGCTGCCTGTTTACTTCAGCTCCGTGACTGCCCGCCTCCATCTGATAGGCTAGTGGGCGTGGCTTAGGCACGTAGAAACGGTAAAATTCAATATTACTCTTTTATTATATTAGATAGATTATATATAGAGATTAGATATATAGAGAGAAGATTCTTTGCAGTATACTGAAATGTTCTATAATAAAAATTTTCACTAACTAGAAAAAATGGTAGCAAAACATACCAGACTAACTGTACCAGATGCAGAATATGCTCTTTATCCATAAAAACAGGGCCCATGTCCTGGAACTCCAAGTGATACTGGTCCAGAGAAGGCCATCTGGGGACACAGCTAGACCTGGGCTCAATGAAGTAGCATTTTCCTCTTGAATACGAGTTATGCCTGGCTTTCCACTGGAATAAGGGTTAAACAAGGGTTAAACCTGAGGCTTAAACAACATGACAAAGCATGCAGGCCCAGTTTAGTTTGTCTTATGGGGCCTATCTGGTTTGGGTTGGGGGAGTGTGTGCGGGGAGGGGAGAGGGGTCACCACCCTCCTGACCCTTGTAGGCAATTAACTTATACTTCCAGGCAGGAGGCGCCATTATCTTTAACTCAGCAGGCATAACTGTACATAATTAGAGGTCATAATTACAGTTCTCTTTTTAAAACGTGACCACACTAGCCAATTTGACCTCTTGTGGCCATGTTGCCTACACGCTGGGAAGGACATAAAAGGTGGGGCCAGGCCCTACGCGTCAACATCTCGGTGGTGGGCAGCCCGAGTCTCCTCGCAGTTTCTGAGGTCAGGAGTCCATGTTTATTCCCTGAAGAACTTCGATCTGTTTGGGTGGAGTAATTACCATTCTTCACTGAGAAACATTCCACCTCTTTAACTAGGCACAGCTTACCAGTCTTTTTGAACATGGTGAAGGGCAAAACCAAGCCTTCACATTAATATGCCAGTAGCTGTGTGAGCCTGCTGCCCAAGTATCCAGGTAGTGACAACGCTGAAAAGATAAATTCCTGACCACTGTTCCACTTTCGCGTTTTGTAAAGTTGCTACAGAGCCTCTACATCATTTAAAAAATTCTCATTTGTTGTTATTTTATTACACCCCATTTACAACTGGCCTTACCTAGCAATATTTCTTTTAAATTCAATTCTTTATTGTTTAAAGTATTACATATGTCTCCTTTTGGCCACATTGAACTCTCTCTGCAATATTTCTTTTTTAAAATGTTTTTATTGATTTTGAGAGAGAGAGAGCGAGAGAAACATCATTCAGCTGCCTTCTGCATGCCCCTACGGGGGGGGGGGGGATTGATCCTGTAACCCGGGCATGTGCCTCACTAGGAACTGAAACAGTGACCTCTTGGTGCACGGGACAAGCGTCAACCACTCAGCCACACTGGCTGGGCAATATTTCTATCTTATATTGTCTAAGTCATTATATGGAATGAATGAATCTGCCAGGAAATAAAGCCCATCTGGATTTTCATATAGCCAGACTGCTTTCAGGTCTGAGCACAGAATAATAGAGTGTTGGAGCTGAGACTCTCTGAAATCACCCAACAGAGGAAATGCCCGAGGCAGGCCCAGACAGAGGGGACACAGAGGGCACCGCAGAATACAACGGGCTGCGGCACGCACAGAAGCAGTTTACGATCGGCTGTGGTTAGCACCTTACTTGGTGGCCACGTCAATTCTAGTTCCGATTCCAACACAAGGCCCCGCAGCTCATCCATCCCTCATGTTCCTTCACGTCGGAGCATCTGCCTCTGCAACTCTCCCCAGCAGCCACCGAACGTCCCTGACAGACGGCCGACTTCTTTCCGACAGTGTTTGAGACCCTCAGCCAATGCCTGAAACGCTGGGAAGAGGGATGTTTGCAGCACCCGCTAATCTCTTCCTGGCTGAGAAAAGGGACTGAAAAATTCCAAAGTTTGACATCCGTAGTTTCACGCAGATAAGACAATGTCAAGTCCCAACATTTACATTCCGCTGGAGGCTCGAAACAATGGCCCTGAGAAACACACTACCGTTTCTTTCTCAACCAGGATACTCTTCTTGAAGAGAACAGCCGCGGAGTGAATGGTTCTCTAGATTTGTAAAAGCTCCTCTATTCAGAAAAGAAAAACTTAACTACTATTCAGGGGTGTCCAAAACTAGAGTTTAAATAAAAGAACTGCCTTCCTGCTTTCATAGGCATGTCACTACTAAGAAAACACCACTTTACTATTACTTCCTTTTGGTTCAGTAAAAGAAGTCGAAGGAGCAAGTCCAAATAGATCCCAGCAAAGGTATTTAATGGAGACCAGGCCATTTGCATCTCAAAGGAAAGTCCCGGCAGGATCCATGAATGCAAATGCCTTCGTACAGTCACCGAGCCACTGTCAGGAACACGGGGCATGGTTCAGTGGTGAATTCTTCAAGATAACATTATTTACTGGGACACTTCCTGTACTTGCCCAGCCCAGAACTCCGATTCCATGTGTCACAAGGGTTTTGCCAAGCGCACGCCTGTAGGTCCCAGTTCCGGAACGGGAGCCTGACACAGCACCTCGCTAGGGTACTGCTGTCAGACAACCTCCGACAGTAAAAGGCCTGGCTTCCTAGAGCTCTGCTTTACCGCTTAGTAAACCAGGGTCGACTGTGTTTGTCCCTACGCGCTGCACCATTTATTTACACAAATAGGCCACAAATTAAATACCATCACTTCCCATCTCGCTTAAGTTTTTCTTCTGGACTGCACATGTCATTTAGCTATTTGTTGACCATGGCAACAGGGCAGCCTGGACAGCTGGAGACTGAAAGGGTTAAAATCAGGGTGAGGAGCATTAAGGTCAGTCCCTTCCTGTGTGTGTGTGTGGGGGGGGGGGGGGGGGGGTCCATCAGACTGAACAGGTTTAAAAAACGTGCCCTCCCCAGTGTAAAATCCTGGCAGCTCTTGAACAGCAAATCCGCTCACTCCGTTTTGCTTCATTTTATTCTCAAAAGAAACGCCACAGTTTGGACAACAGAACACAATTTTTACGTTTCTCTTCACATTCTCCAGCTGCCTATCTTCTCCATCTAAGCATTTTGAAGAAACACGCCCCCACACACACATCTACACACGCACTCACAAAAACCCAAATAGGTAGCTAATGAATCCAAAGTGGACTATATTTATTGATCCCATTTCACACAAAATTGTTAATTCATCCAATTCTTTCTGTGATTACGTTTAACCAGGACTAGACAGGTCCCACCCGGCCAGCTGGGGTCACTCCACAAGCCTCTCTCTCTGCTGTTTTCAGAACTGCAGAGATGAGCACCCAAACTTGAAGCAATTTTGGAGATTAAGCTTCCCAAGTAAATTCATTTTTTATCACAATCTTCATTTTCCAAAGTGGCCACGCCATCTTGGTCATGTTTATTAACTAAAGGTAATAGGAAAGATCCGAATCAGAGCCCCCGTGGGTGCAGCTGCACAAACCAATTCTCTCAGAATGTGGACGGACGGTGCTCACCTCCAGCCACTGAATCTCGTTAGTGCCCGGGGACCCGATCAATTGCACCTTCGTTGCCTGATGACCACCCAACAAAAGCAGTTAGTGAGGAAGGAAAGAGCTGCTTACACCGAAGGCAGAGCAGGAAGCCACCCTGAGAGAGGGGTGGGTATGGGTGGCCTATCTGTGGGGTGACTGACACGGAACCTGCAGAAAGCCCATCGCTTTTATTACCAGCCCTCTCAGGGGTGGATTATACAGAAAAAGGTGTGAATCACTGGCTTACCTGACACTGCATCATCAGAACAGGACTAAATGCCCTCGCTGTTACTGAAAGAAAGCTCGATGCTTCTTTGGTCTGAAATGAGCTGGAAATCTTTGCAATGCCAAGAAAGCTGATTTCCGTTAAGAACGGAATGTTTGCAAGCCTCCATGAAGCCAATGTGAAGGCACTGGAGACAGGGCCTTAGGGAGGGAATTAGAATTAGACTGTGACATGTGGGTGGGGCCCTCATGAGGGAATTAGTGGCTTCACAAGAACTGGGAGAGAGAAAACTCCTTCCCTTCCTTCCTTCTTTCCCCCCGCCCTCCCCCTCTCCTACTCTGAGCATAAAGGCCATGGAAGGACACAGGGAAAAGGTAGCCAGGAAGCAAGCTCTCCTAGAAACCAAACACTACCGAACCTTGATCTTTAACTTTCCAGCCTCCGGACTAAGAAAATGTATTTCTGTTGACGCCACCCAGTCTATGGTACTGTATTATGGCAGTGAGAGCAGACTAAGATACGATCCTTGGGGTGTGCTGTGATATCAGAATTCAACAATGCACCAAGACTGTGTGTGGTGGACGCTGTAGATCAAGCATGTCAAACTCAAAGGCTAACACGGGCTAAAAAAACCAGGCATGTGGCCCACAACAAATATTTTTGCGGCCCAGCCAATATAACGGTGTGAGCAGTTATTTACAATTATGAAAGGAAATAAGCCTGTCAGATCCAGAATTACTGACGTTCACCTTGGGTCAGTTTTGAAAGTAATCACTGTGAACAAGATTTCCCCTAAAGCAGGAACGATAGATAGTAGCAGAGAAGAGATGCCAAGTGTCATGAAGAAAACATTAATTTTATTGTTGCTCTTATTTTTTTTTTTTAATATACTGCTAGGGGCCCGGTACACAAAAATTTGTGCACTCACGGGGGAGGTTCCTCAGCCCAGCCTGTGCCCTCTTGCAGTCTGGGACCCCTTGGGGGATGTTCACCTGCTGGCATGCCTAGCCATCCTGGATGAGGGGCTGATGGTTGTTTGCAGGCTGGCCAAGCCGCCCAGTGGGGATCCTCACCCCATGGGGGTGTGGCCAGCCTGGATGAGGGACTGAGGGCTGTTTTCAGGCTGGCCACAGCCCCTTCAGGGTTTGGGTCCCTACTGGCATGCCTGGCCAGCCTGGGTGAGGGGCTAATGGCTGTTTGCAGTCTGGCCACAGCTCCCATTGACCCAAGGACCCAGCAATGCTGGCTGGAAGCAGGTTTCTGGGGTTTATTTATCTTCTATAATTGAAACGTTGTTGCCTTGAGAGGAGGCCACAGCTTGCCTAGGCAGGCAACGAAGCCTCCTTTTGCTTCAGCTCTGTGGCTTCTATAATTGAAACTTTGTTGCTTTGGCCGTGTTAGCCTTTGAGTTTGACATGTGTGCTGTGGATGCTCAGCCTCTACTCCATTAGCCTCCTAGATGGAGAGGTTGGATGCTAAAAATTCATTTTCCAGCCTCTCTTGCAGCTAGAGTTCTGTGTGTGAATTCATTCTGCCAATAAGATGCATGCAGGTTGATTAAAGGCGCAGGTAAGGTGAGGCCCCCTTTGGCTATTTGAGTGAGCACATCAGGATTCAGAGATGGTGGTTTTTCCTGCCGGTGGTAGTCTCGTGTCCATTCTCCAGCGCCCTCCTAAGGTGAGAGTGGCAGTTGCAGGAGAGCAACAGCTTCCAGGTCACAGATAAGAAGCATGTTCTGGACCTTACCGTTCCAATAATGGTGGCCTCTCTGGTAGTTGGTTCTATAGAATTTTGGAAATAATTCCTGAAGCACCAAACTGGATTCCTGTCCTTTGGATCGTCCAATACTTTTGTTAAGCACTTACTTCCCTGAATGACCTCTCTTTCTACTTCAACCACCTCAGAACACTTGCCATTCCCTGCTCTGTCATGGAACCAGGCCACAGAACCAGGCCATCGCCGAAGAGAACCAGAGAGGCAATGGGGGACCAGCTCAGTTGGTTAAATCAGGACCCGTTTGAAGCAGTTAAGGAGCAGTTACGTTCTGTAGGCTCTGTTTTTAAACTGATAAACCAAGAAGCTCAGACAGACACTTTTAACTAACACATTTTTAAGAAGATACTCAGGTGGACCAAACTTCTACAGTTTGATGAGTCTGGCAGAGGGAGGGGAGATCGCCTAACTTTTTTCCTGGGCATCTGAGTGCCTCCTGGCCACTGAGCCAATTCACTCAGCATCCGCCACAGAAACGTGTCAGAACAGATCAATGGAATATGACCACACAACTGTTACTCCATTTCTCCCCTCCAGCCACACGGCATGGCCTGGGGGGAGCCTCCGCCAGCACCAAATGCCTGCTTTTCACCTTGTAAGAAATGGGCAAGCACGGAACCTTTGCATCTGTCATTAAACTGTCAACGGCATTCTTCCGTACCCCCCTCCTCTAAGGCCCTTGTTCTCGAGCGTCAGGTGCGTGTGCCTGCCCGAGAAACGAGAGTGGTGAGCGCCAGCGCATTTCTCTCTTTGCCTTTGCTGCTGGGAAACTCAGCACTGGGTCTTGAATCAATCGCTGCCATTTTTCTCAGCCTGCAATCTTGAAGTGCAGCCCCTCAGAGTGCCCCTCTCTCCCTTTCCTTCTTGCATGGCTACTATTTGAAAATTCCCACACATGGAGGAAGACTGAATATTGTTGCTTTTTGGGATTTTATCATCATAAGTCACCTCCCTTCTTTCTTTTTTTGGAGAGAGGGAGGTATATAGAAAAGTAAAATAAACCCTTTGCCTATGAGAGGTTTGAGGATATGACCCTGCCAGCTCACCTACTAGTAAGTGGAGACAACTGAAGAGGAATAATAGATAGCTAAGACCCCTCCAGAGGAAATCTGACCATTGTGTTTCTAGAAAAAAATATGCGATACCAAAATTGTGGTGCAGTCGCTCATGGGCGTAACTAATTTGTTAGACTCTTGCTTCCTCTAAATGTTAGATGCTATCAAAAAGGACGGTACTCTCAATGCCCCTTTGTTAACTTACTGGTCTTGACTCAGTAAGTCGTCTCCTGGAACCTTGAAGACTGAAACAACCAAAGTCTCTTGGCACCTTAAGCACAAAAGAAACAAGACAGCCCTGACCGGTGTGGCTCAGTGGATAGAGCGTCGGCCTGCAGACTCAAGGGTCCCAGGTTCAATTCCAGTCAAGGCATGTACCTTGGTTGCGGGCACATCCCCAGTAGAGGGTGTGCAGGAGGCAGCTGATCGATGTTTCTCTCTCATTGATGTTTCTAACTCTCTATCCCTCTCCCTTCCTCTCTGTAAAAAAAAAAAAAACAACAACAAAACAAAACAATAAAATATATTTAAAAAAAAAAAAAGGAGCAAGACATTGGCTATGAATTCAGAAAATTCCCAGAGATGAACAAGTAAGTCAGGGTACACTCTCAACCTGCATGCTCTATTTGCTTTTTAGCCACCAACTAGTCTCAGGCAGGTGACTCGGCAGAAATGGCTTCCGTCTCCGTATCTATTAAACGAGGGCGTTTAATAAGGGTATTGGACTCGGTTGCTAAAAATCAATCCTATCGCCCATGAAGCAAGCTCAATCCTAGGCACCCACCCAAGGTTGCATCAGGACAGGACGCGGTGTGTCCGTGGACGTCCCTGCCCAAGCCCAGGGCCCCGGCCTTCTTGTTTGGTTAATCTCTTCACATCTATTTGCTTTGCTGCCCTGGACAACTCAACAGCAAACAAAGGCCTAGGCGTCATGCCCTGGGCTCCAAACTGGGAACCTGCCCATTTTGTTTGCTTTGGGGCCAAGCAGGGAGCAGACAGCAGCTTTTGTAAGTCGCGTTGGTGATATTCTTCACTCAATTATGGCTGTGAAAAGACGAGCGAAGCCTGGGACCCTTCTCTAGGGCGGGCACTTTGCGCCAACTCACCTGCCACAGCCCTTTCACAGAATCCGCCCCCCCCCCCCCCCCCCCCCCCCCCCCCCCCCCCCCCCGGCTTCAACTTGGAGGGGATCGAACCGTATTTTCCGCATTTCATCAGATTTCTTTTTCCCGCCCCCCCTCAGCCCGGCGGGGACCTGGTAATGTGGACACCCTCTATCTGAGCAGAGTACTTTAAAAGAAAAAACCGCAGGCTACTACCAGCACATTCGGAGCATACAATTCCATTTTCTGATGGGATCAGAGGGCCAGAGGCTGCCTCTGACTATACAACTTTGTACCGGGGTAGGTGAGGCAAGACAAGCCCTTAGCAAAGCAAGAGAATTAAAAGAAGTTACCTCCAGATGGTTTACCAAGAAACAAGGGAGAGGATGGGAGGGAGGCAAGGGCAGTGTCTCCTAGGGAGTATGTTGCAAGTGATCGTAAACCAGATAAAAACAGGTTTGGTGGGTTAATTACGTAATTAAACTGTAGTCAGCAACGAGCAGGGGCTTCTATATTTCAAAATCCAAACTAGTTATTCAGGCTCTCACTGGGCACCGAGCACAGATCCTGCTTAGGGAAGGCACCCAATTTTTTCTCGTCTGGATTAGAGTTAAAAAAAAAAAAAAAAGGTGCTGCTTTGCAAATCTGGCGTCTTGTCTGGGGGGATAAAGTAATCACACTCCCCTCTTCCTGTCTCAAATACCTTTTTGCTTCATTTCTCTGGAGTTAGAAGGATAAATAATTTTATTTTATTTTTTGGCAGAGAGCCAAAGCAATACCGACTCCTTTTCAGAGACACGTACTGTTTTTTGCGTTTGATTCTGATTTTCAAAAGCAGAACAATTTTTACGTCATTATATAAAAGGCTCCCTTATTTAAAATGCTGTTTCTAAATTAATATTATACCCCCGAGGCAGCAGGCATCTGACCACACTGCATGCTAACCGTTTCATAGGCGGAAAAAGTTCTTGCTCAAGCACTTACTGAAAGGGGCAGCAGAACCTTCCAGGCCAGACGGAGACGAGATGGGACAGGACAGCCAGCCGCGTCTGGGAGCTCAGCTTTGTTTCTTGACAGGACCTGCCCCCAGCTGCTTAACCCCACGGGCCTCAATGCAGAAGCAAAGTGGCTCCTGTGTGCAACTTCTGTCCTACGGCCGTCAAGAGAATTTGCTGGACCACGACACCTACGGTGACATTCGATCCGTGTGTCTCGTGGCGGCGGCGAGATGGCTGAAAAATCTGTCAACTTTGCCGTCTCAGGACTTTTAACAGCTGGGCAGATGCTGATGGAATAAGAACAGGGCTTCCTGTACCTAAAACTCTTCGTTTCACCTTAAATGCAGACCAGGATCTTCTTACTAAAGTAACCCAAGCACCCTTGACAGAATGTACGACCTCGCTGAGGGGCATGCCTACCTCTTCCCGTCGAACGTTAGAAGTGAGACATGGGACATTTTTGCCAACGAGCAAGGAGGTGAGTTCAAATCACACAGGCACTGGGGCTGACAAAGTCCGTTTTTCAAAAAAAATTTCTTTATTGATTTTCAGAGAGAGAGAGAGGAAGGGAGAGAAAAATCGGGGTGGGAGAGAAACAAGGATGGAATCCACAACCCTGGCATGTGCCCTGACTGGGAATTGAACCGGCAACCTTTTGGTGAATGGGATGATGCTCAACCAACTGAGCCACACTGGCCAGGGAGACAAAGTCTGTTGCCTGGAGAGTAGGTTCATGGGCAGGTATAGGACTCAGTGTGAACAGACAGTAGAGTTTGTATGGGTGGAGGGTTGTGTGGGGGGGGAGACACACGAGTAAAAAGATTATCTGCCCTCATCATATACGAACTCTCTGACATCACTGATGAGTTAAAAAAAAAACCACCACCAAACACATCTTTAAGCCCCCCTGCCCCACACCCCATTTTACCTAAGGCAGAATATTGTATGAGGTGAGGTCAAGGGGAAAAATGTCTTGGCAGACAAGGAGTTCTGAATAATCACACCACAAATGCGTTAGAATCCACGCAGGCCACCAGCCACCCTCCTAACCTCAGAGCTCACCCCTGGAGCCAGAGTCCTGGAAACCACAGGAAGCCCTAGCTGAACAGTGTCAACAGGTTCTGTGACTTTAAGTGAAACGATGTTTAACAAGCCATGTGGCATAATTTCACCATAGGCCAAGTGGCATGACCAAGGGTTAAGTTCCTGTGGCATTGCATTAGTGCTACCACAACATGTTATCGGACGACCTACTGTCCCTTCAAACAGATCTCGCTAACCACTGTCCGTGAGAACCCCTTTCCCTCTAAGCCTCTGCCAGCTCTTCTTCACCCCACAGGCCATGGTCCAACCTCCCCATCTGGCATTCCAATCTCTGGAGCCATCCTGCCTCTCCTGGGGGCATTTTCCTCCACGTCACCAGCAACCTGGAACTCCTTCCCCACCCCGCCCTCCTAAGGAAACTGTACTCATCCCTAAAAATGCAAGGTCTGCTCATGGCCCCCATTGTGAGGCAGTCATCAAAACCTTTCACAATTGCCCAGCCAGTGTGTTTCGGTGGCTGAGCATTGACCCAGGAGTCAGGAGGTCACGGTTCAACTCCAGGCCAGGGCACATGCCAGGGCTGCAGACTCCATCTCCAGGAGGGGGCATGCAGGAGGCAGCCAATCGATGATTCATTCTCTCTCATCACTGATGTTTCTATCCCTGTCTCTGAAATCTTGAGGGTGAGGAATGCTGAATTGGCATCTTACAAGTCTCTGTATCCACCTAACCCCAGGCTGGACCTGTGATTTTATGAGAACACCTTGACTTACCCTTCATGAGGGTCCTGAGCAAATGGTATGTGTAAGTCCTGAAAACTGCCAAAGAAGGAGCAGGTGACTCAGGGAAAAGATGACAGAGTAAACGCTCAAAATGCTTTGAGGTGTTGTCTGCCTCCCTAACCCACATTCCTCTTGAGAAGGGCACCAGAAAGCCTGGGTTCAAATTCATCATCCACAGTTGCTGTGCGACTTTGGGCAAGTCACTTCACCTTTCTGAGCCTAGGGTTCCTTTCAAAGAGAACCAGGCACTCTAGTTCATAGAGTGGTTGTTAAATAATTGTAAAATAAAAACTACATTTAAAGAAAAAAAATTAAGTTAGTTGCTTTAGAAACACTAATTTCTCACTCCCACCCATCAGTTCCAACAAAGTAGCAGAGGAAATGGACAAAGTCCAGCCCCGTAAGCTTTGGGGGGGGGGGGTAGGGGTAGGGGGACAGAGCTGTGTCCCTTCTCTTTGCAGAGCCCACCCCTGTGCAGAGCCCGCAGCCTAGCTGCTGGGCCTGGCTCACTCTGCCCGTGGCTCCCCACGGTGCCGATGCACTCAGGCAAAATGAAGCTAACATCTGTATTCTATTTGCTAACGAGCAATCATCATTTGTACCTTTCTCCAGCCTGGGATTCAGCTGCTTGGAATACTAATGCCATTAGAAGCTGGAGTCTTTTCTGAAAAACACGCGCTCATTTAGCGAAACCCTATTTAACTCATTGACATTTGTATGGTTCCTGGGACTCCTTGGCCATAAACGCATGGCTGGTTGCGAAGCTCTGAGTCCCCTCTACCCCGCCGGCTCTGTGCTTGATATGTGGAAGCTGGAGGGGGATCGGGAACCAGGGGACTCGAGGGGCCTAGCCTTGCCTTTTCAACTGACTCAAGGTGCACAATTAGACAAGCCAATGGATCTTTCTTCTTTCACTTAATTTTCAACCATCTGACTAGTACGAGGTACAGTAGCTTATTTTAAAATTTAGGCCATTTCAGAAAGGTCACCAGAGCCCGTGGCCCTGCCCCTTTTCTCTGAAGGTAACCTTCCCTACAAGCTGCATGTGTATCTGTCCTGAGCCTTTTCTCTGCAGTCAAGAATATGTACCTTTCAGAAGGAGATGGTGCTGCGGTCTTCCACAGATGAGGACAGACTTAGCTCTGCAACTTGTTTCTTTTCTTTTCTTTCTTTCTTTCTTTTTTTTAATTCAACAGTAAGTGCTGGCCTCTCTACCTTTTCACTGATGCACACTTTGTTTCAACATTTCCCTGGCCTTAGAGATATATTTAGGTTGTTCCCAATTTTGGCTTTTATTAGGAAAGCTAAAGCAAATACAAGTGGGGCTGCTCTTCCAGCAAATTTGTCTCAAAGAAACTTCCTGGGCTTCGCTTTCCACAAACCGAGAGGATTGAACTGAACGCGATGCATTGTGCTGGCGGGGGCTGTGTACGAAGGCTGCATCTCAACACACAAACCTATTCCCAGCCCGGCACACAGCTCATCCCCCCCTCCTTATGCTCCCAAGTCTTCCTCAGTCGGAGCTCCTGTATCTGTACTTCCCGCTTTTACCCAACACGTCATTACTCGGGATTCTGTATCGTTGAGACGTCCTTCTTCTGCCTTTAATACTTGACAGGCATCATCAGAGATGCCCAGAGCATGTGCACCTTCGTGTGAATGTCAGCCTCGTGGAGAAAGGCCTTGTGTGCTTGCTCGGCACCGAGTCCCAGGAGCCGAGGCACACAGTGGGTCCTCAGCAAACACCTGGGGAATGGATGACTGCTACCCTGGCCAAGCACTGGGAGTGCAGCCTGGGGTAAGGTGACTTTATTAACCCCCCTCTGTGCCTCAGTTTCCTCAACTGGCAAAAGCAGTAATAGCACTTCCCTCCTTTGCAGGGTTGCTGTGGGGATCAAACAAGTTATGCATGCAGCGCCCTTAGGACAATGCCTAGTACATAGAAATGGGCAACTAAGGTTAGTTGCTATTAGTTACCATGATAACTTGTGCTAGATGTGCTAGAAGCTGTAAGACAGAAAAATGGCAGGGTCCTTGCCACGCTCAGCACTGATAATCGCTTTTTATTGTAAGGAGGTACAATTCCATGTTGATGTGTGAGCGGGATTTTTTGTTTCTCAGTCTGCTTTACTTTGCTGCCTTTTGCAAGTAACGCTTTTCTTGTTTAGTTTCAAAGTCCCTTCCTCCTTTCTTTCCACCACATATCTCTTCTTCCCTTTGCACCACGGACCCCGGTGCTTCTCCCAGGAGTCAAGTTCTCGGATGCACCTAGGACCTCCCTTGGTTCCGATTCAGATCTCAGGATGTTGGGAACGCAGGCTCTGGAGACAGCTCCAGCCCTTCCCAGGGTGATCTTAATCCAGACTAACCTCAATAGCAACTAACCTTAGTTGCCCATTTCTATGTACTTACCCTGTGTGCATCAGTTTCCTTACCTGTAAAATGGGCTGTGGGGAGGACCACACAAGCTCATGTGTATAAAGCATGTAGGGAAGTACCTGCCACTCGGTGAGTGCTTTACCATCATCAGACCAAAATGGTGCAATGGAAGTGTCATGAGGACCTGCAGTGCAAGCTGTGTTTTCAGATGCTGCGGTGGACATACTGGCCCTTTTCACACCACCTGCCCCCACCGCGTGGGGTCCAGGATGTATATTCATGGCTGGAGGACTAGGAGGAAGGCTGCTGCCATGAGTGTGGCAGAGACATCTGATCTGGACCCAAATGGTACATCTGACCTGCCTCCTAGCAACCCTTTGGAGTTAACCCGCCAAAACAACTGAATAACAGGAGTCCTCACAGAGGAATTTCCATCCACTGTATGCAAATCCGGGGTTTGTGATTTTTAAAAAAAATATATGTTTACTGATTTCGGGGGGTGGGGGGAGAGAAACATCAATGAGGAAAGAGAATCATTGATCTTGCATGCCCCCGACTGGGGATTGAGCTCGCAAGCCAGGCATGTGCCCTGACTGGGCATCGAACCATGACCTCCTGGTTCATAGGTCAATGCTCACCCACTGAGCCATGCGGGCTGGGCAGGTTTTTAAGACGGGACCAACACACTGGAGACTCCCTCAGAAGAAGTCTGCCCTGAGAACCCTTGGTAGAGATGAGCTTCAGTGTAGATAGTTCTATGGGAAGAACTGTTATCTCAATGACTGAAAAGGGACAGAGGGAGGCGGTCCTGATGGCCAGGTGAAACACGGACATTACTTGCAGAGGTCTAAGGAGAAGGTGTTCAAACTCTGAAGCTTAGGCCAGTGGCTGAAGGTGAGTCTGTGGAGGCATTAAAATCATAACCTATTTTTACACCGACATGTAGCAGAAGCAATAGGTACAAAATTCTCACACAGCGGCGGAGGACCGTATGTGCGACACATGTCCTCGGACGATGTCAGGGCCACGCAGAAGGATCACTAAGAGAGAAAAAATGTGGCGTGGATTTTACTCTCTGACAATGAAGACGGCGCTAACGGTCACTTTGTCATACCCGTGGTTCCATTCTCGCGAAGTGACGCGTGTATGCTAGCCTTTCCTCCATTCTTGGGGATGGTGTTCCATTGCTATGACAACCAGTAACATTTTGCACACCATGAAGCACTATATCATGTATCGCCATGGCAGGGAGGAAATGCCATACAGTACTTAAAAGCCACCTTCCTTCTCTCTCTTTTAAAGTCTGTTATCACTCCCTATGCATTATTCACCACACCATATTATATATACAACCTTTGGTTACAGTCAGATTCGTAATATGTAGCAAAAGCCAGGAAGCCTTGCAAATGCCATAACATTTTATAACAAATAAATGATAACCAAACTGTATTATTCTGTTTGTTGTTTGTTTTTCTTCAACACTGCTACAGAGAACTTGCTTTTAACTGACTTCCTCGACTTTCCTCGTTGGATCAAGACTTTTACAAATGTTTGTCTCATGCAGTGAGAACTCAGCCACACAGCTGGCAAATAAAGCATTCCCTGCAACAGAAGTTTCCAGTATACACGGAGCACTGCCTCTTGAAGTATCTTTTGTTTTCATTTTTAATATTTTAAGGAAACTTAAAGAGCATACCCTTTATGTCCCCGTTACACAATCTCTTCCCGAGGACTTAGCCATCACCATGGAAACCCATTACTGGGCATTACGGTAATGTATGATCCTCTCCGAAGCTGATGACACTTGCAGAGTAGCTGGCTGGGGGGTTGGGAGCCCTGGCCAGTCAAAGGGGAGAGGCTCCATGGGTCCCTTTCAGCATTTAGCATTAGATGAAGATCATGCACAATCCACAGAGTATCAAGGTCTGGGAAAGACATCTACATATATTAAATCTAGAATATACAAAAAGCCATTCTAGGGACAGCCAGAGGGTAGGGGATACATGAGTCGATGGGGTCTCTTGGGAGATATCCAGACACTGGTAGCTGATGCTCCCCAGCAGAGTGTGTGTTTTGAGAGGGGGAGGGAAGGGAAGGGAAGCCGCGTGCGGCAGTCTGTCCTAAGGGAAATTCAGAAAGCCTGGCCACTGAGCTGTGCTTCTTGGTAGCTTCCAGAGGCCTCAAATTGTCCAGACAACTTCAAAGCTGCCAGAAACACCTGCCAGTGTCTTCAAAGAGCACGTGGTGGGGCTGGTTGGCAGCTGTCCTAATGGACAGCCCTGGGTAGGATGGAGACGGGCACTGCTGGATGCAGGTGAAAGTAGGAGTTTTCAAAGATTCCTGACGACTAGAAGGCAAAGGGACGACTTGTGCAAGCACCTTCTAACCCAAAGAAGATTCAGAATAAAGCACAGAAATGCTTAGCAAAATCAAATCTGCACCAGTAATTTTCTAAAATAAGAAATCAATGCAGGTCTAATATTTTAAATATTTGTTACAATTGAGAAAATCAGCCTCTAAGAATAATGACCAGCTTTTTAAACACCAACTGAAAATGTGGAACTAAGGAACTAATTTAGACGGACTCAAAGCCAAAATGTCACTAAAATCATAAACAGTAGAAGAAAACTTAAGAGACCGGAGGGTGTAATATACTTATAAGCTTAATTAGATTTATAAGAATTGCTTAAGTGCTCAGAGAGGTTGTTTGTTGAGTCAGGCAATTGAGTACTTATAAATTTAATATGTTCGATTTCCTTTACAAATACAGTTTAGAAATGTTTAAGGGAGTTTAATTAAATAAGTTTGCAAATCAGACCAACCATGAATAAAAGGCCCCCTTAAAAGTAATTGTTAAAAATCGTTTGGGCTTATAAATAAAATAATGAGCTCTCAGAATAGGTCTTAGAAGCCTAAAGGCAGACACTGTTTTAAGATGTTTTAACTTTGGTAAAAATTAATTGTAAAACCGTTAATATCAGGATAATTTTTTTCTACTCAAAATATTTGAAACCCCGCCCTGGACTATACGGAATTATCTTTTTTAGTTACTCCGTCTTCAACAACATTTCACAAAGGCACCTACGACGTGTCGGGTATTATTGTGCTAGGCACAGCAGAGTATGTCCTGGCTCCTATAACGATCTGGCAGGGAGGTTAAAATATGCTTATAAGTACATATTGTATTAGAAAGCAGGCAACAACTGACGAATGAAGGTATAACGTGCTGCTAGAAGGCAGGGAAAGAGAGCAACGAAGGCATGAAAGTAGAAGTCGGGTTAGAGCAGGACGGAGCCTGCAGTTAGTTTTCTTTTGAAGGTTTTGTAAGATTCCTTTCGAACACCCTGTAGCCCCGAGTTTGCCCGACACACATATTCATGCTTCTACTGCCCTGTGAAGTGGAGACTCAGATTTTAAAAGTCTGCTAGAATGATGTGTAAAGTAAAGGTTAACAGGACAAGAGTAAAAGTTCTGAGCGCTCTCCTAGAAAAGGGTTGATTTGCTTTTTATGAAGGCTGCGCCATCTATGCTCAAAATTCTTCCCATTTTCTTTGTAAAGTTGATTCTTCATTCTCCACCCACCTGGTAGGAGAGGTTGCCCAGATAATTGACCTCTCCTACGACCAGAAATAGGCGTATGACTAAGCAATTTTAGGTGCCTACTGAGAGCAGCTTTCCTTCCAAGATTAAGTCCAAAGGCAAGGATGCCATTCTCATGAGAAGACAGCCAATTCCCGAAAGGGGAGGAGGAGGCAGTTGTGTTAAATCTGACTGTCAATCTACCCAGTGACGTTTATTTACTTGCTAGAATACTAGGACCGCCAGGAAAACGTTAAGTTATTCCTCGTTGTGTTACGGGTTGAATTGTGTCCACTCCTCACCCCCAAATTCGTATGTTGCGATCCTACCAGGGATTGGAAATAGCGTCATGACAGATAAAATCAGCTAAGATAAGGTCATACTAGAATAAGGAGGATCTCTAATCCAAAATGTGGATGTCCTCATAAACAAAGGACAGGCAGAGGCATGCCCCAGGAAGCCAGGAGTGATGCTGCCACAAGCCAACAGCAACCAGAGGCTGGGAGCCTTCCCAGGAGCAGGGCCCTGCGGACACCTGGCCCTCAACTTCCCGCCTCCAGAACTGCGGGGGCATCGATGCCTGCTGTTTAAGCCGCCTAGTTTGTGGTTCTTTTAAGGCAGCCCCTAGAAAACTAATATATTAAAGTCAACAGAGCCAGAAGAAAACGCAACTTTGGGAATAACCCATTAAATTCTACCACAGACGAACTCACATGCAATGTCCAATTTTTTTTATTTATTTTTTTATTAAACCTGACTTAGATACCAAGTAAAACAAGGATCCCAGTCAACATGCTGCTACTCCTCGCGCCCAGGAACAGGGAGTTTTAAGCTGTTCTGGGGTCTGGCCCCCTCCCATGGGTCCAAACCATGATTTTCTGTCTCAAAAAAAACAGAGCTCATGTGGCCGCAATATTGACATCAACTGTAAAACGGTGTCTGCCATGGCTCTTCCTCATTGTCCAGAATAAGCTCTTGTCTCTTACTTAATACTTCACCAGCTGTGCTCCCTTCCTGGCACGCACTCCCCTAGACCAGGCGTGGGGGACGTTCAGCCCACGGGCCATAGGAGGCCTGCAAAATTGTTTGATCTGGCCCTGCCAAGGCTTTAGGGGTGAGTTCATTGAATGTCTGACCGAATGTAGCAGGCTAATTTTTCAGTTGGTAATTTTGTATGGCCCATGAAGGATGTTATAAATATCCAAAAGGCCCTTGGCAGAAAAAAAGGTTCCCCATCCCGGGTCTAGATAAATAAGACCGATGGATCCTTCCCATTCAGTCCCATCAGGTTGCTGCCTATGGAGGAATGCAGTCAACGAACTAACAAAATGTTTGTAGGGTGTCAGTCACGTACTTCGTTGCTCAAAGGTCCCAGAACAGTGGCCCTCCTGAGCTCTCAGGAGGTGACCGTGGCAGACAAACACCAAGCCCCCCCCCCCACTCCCCACCCATGGATCATGACCTTGTGTAATCTCCCTTCCTCTGAATACAGACAGAATCTGCTACTTGCTTCTAGTAATGGAAAAAGGCAAAGGGGATGGGCAGTGGGCAGTCACTCCCAGGGCGATGTCACATCACATAAGACTGGTGTAGCAGACCAAAACAGGAGATGCCCTAGCTGGCTGTGAAGTCAGCCGCCATGATTGTGAGCGCCTGGGAGGGGGCCATGTGGCACGAACTATGGGGGTCTTTAGCAGCTGAGCGTGAACCCCAGCTGACGGCTGCAATAAAATGGGACCTCCATCCTTTAACCACAAGGATTTGAATTCTGGCTACAACCGCATGAGCCTGAATGAGGACCCGAGCTCCAGAAAGGACCGCAGCCCACCCACTGTCCGTCTTCTGCCAGGTGAGACACTGGGCAGGGGACCCCGCTGAGCAGTGAATGCCTGACCCAGGGCAACTGTGAGGTAGTAAGTAGGTGCTGTCTTACACCGCTGTTTGTGGTAATTTGTTATGCAACAGAGGAAATTAATGCAGTGATGATGTCCTTTGAGGGTCTGAGGAAAAAGAAGGAATCTCTAATTAGAAAAGCTTAGCAAGGCACATGTTTTGAATATAATTTCAGGGGTTTGTCTGGGCCTCTACAACTCATCAGTGAGCCCCCAAGGTGTTCTTGGACACCAGGTTATGAACCTCCTTTTCGTCTAGTCGATAAAATCTACTGCAAAGCTTAGTAATGTCTGGGAAACTAACAGGGTCACAGTACATAAGGATCGCCTGCCAGCCCACTTCTGCAGTCTGAAATGTGAATTTAAATAATTTGTTTCATTCTTCATCCAACATTATATCCTCTTCAACTTGCTTAGAGAAACAGAAAAACATAGACTTGAAGAAAAGACAATTTCTTATTTTATTAGGAGAAAGTCCTCAATCTTGCCTTTTTGAGATTAAATTATAGGGATGGCCCCTCCCGCCTCCCAAATACCCACATACATGGCTTTAGGAACCTGCAATGTTTTAAGTGGTTTTTAAAAAAATATATATATATTTCTTAATTTCAAAGAGGAAGGGAGAGGGAGAGATAGAAACATCAATGATAACGGAGAATCACTGATCCGCTTTCAACCCGGGCATGTGCCCTGACCGGGAATCGAACCATGACCTCCTGGTTCATAGGTGGGCACTAATCACTGAGCCACGGCGGCCAGGGGTGTTAAGTGTTTTTAAAAGGACATATTGAAGAGGACCAGCTCAGCTCATTTCCCCACCAAAGATACTTTGCTCCGAACTAATATAATAACACCTGAAAGGAACTTATTTTGCAATACAAACGTCCTTTGGGATGATCTATTGGAAAGAAAAAAAACTGAAATTTTAAAACCTCAGTTTAGTTCCTTGTTGAACTAGCTGCTAGCTGTGTGCCTGGGAGGAAGTTACTTTATTTCTGAGCCTGGGTTTTCTCAACCATAAAATGGGTTCTTTTGAGAACTGGATGAAGTGATCGTCACGGAAAGAGCCCAGCACCATGCCAGGCCTCATAATAAGCTTCCGAAACGCAACTGCAGGCCTAACGAAGGGCGTTCTTTCACCTGCCCTGAAGAGGGGGCGCAGTCCTGAGCTGTGATGGATGTTAAACCCGAGAGTCGTCTGCACCAATGTCTATGGGGAAAGAGGTGAGGATGGTTGCCCTGGGGAACAAAGAGATAAGGGGGGTGACGTGTGTGTGTGTGTGGGGGGCATGAGAAGAGATAAACCAAAGAACTTAATATACTTATATGCATATCTCATGGACAAGTGGTGGTAAAGGCCTGGGGGAGGAGGGAGCCAGTAGGGACTGGGTGGAGGGAATGGGGGCCATCTGTAACACTATCAACAATAATATATATATATTAAAAAAGAGAGAGACAGAAGGGGGAGCTTCGCCTCTGACAATACTAACCTCAGGAATCCTGAGCCACAGCAAAGACAATTGAGACTCAGTCCAGGACTTTGTCAGACAAAAGCAGTAGAGAAATAAACAAAATCCCGAAACAAACAAACAAACAAACAAAAAACCCTACAGCACACGAGTATTTATTAAGCTCTGTGACTCTCAGCTCTGAGCACAGGATTATGGTAGCTCAGCAGGCAGAAGACCCTGGTGGCTGTGGGATCACAGAAGTGGGAGAGAAAGGGGCAAGTGGGTCTACCCCTGCCCAGACACACACTGTGATGCCACCCTCGCTGCAGAAGGAAGACGGGCCCTGGGAGCAGACATGCTGCTGTCTGGCCAGGAACCAGATGCGACCACTGACCGCTCAGCAGCAGGAAATAAGCTCCAGTGCTTTCTTCAGTAGGCACGCGCTCTCCCCGGCGGGTCCTCTGCCAGTCTTGGGAAGGAGGGCCATGTGCAGGGCTGGGTACAAGCAGGAGGATGCCTAAGGTTGTCCCTCCGTGTGACACTCACTGAGGCCAATGAGGTGAAAGGAGGCAGGTGGACCGAAGGAGCAAACAGCAGCTCCCAGCACAGGTACAGACCGGCCCTATGGGTGCAGATGGGAGACAGGCCCTTGGCCTTATGGCCCAGTGTCTAACCAGAGTAGCTACTGACTTGATCAGCCTCCTGCTCCTAGAAACACTGCAGAGGGAGGGAAGACCCCCACCCATCAATGGGAAAAGGTGAGGCAGCCGATGCCAAGAATTCACTAGTCCAGAACAAAAGTGTCACGAAACCAATGATTTCCAACATGGAATCTCTGCTGTCCTGGGAAACCAAGGTGCGTCATTCCATGCCATCAAGTGGGTTGCTTACATGTCTGTGTACGCCGCCCCTCCCCCATCTCCTCCAAGG
This sequence comes from Murina feae, assembly GCA_004026665.1. NCBI lineage: Eukaryota > Metazoa > Chordata > Mammalia > Chiroptera > Vespertilionidae > Murina > Murina feae. Next base: position 29,561 of record PVJC01005006.1, read on the forward strand.
GACCATGAACCCCTCCACAACAATGCCCCCTGCATTCTGTATCCCAGGCACCCAACACTATGCCAGGCCCAGAGCACTCACGGAATCTGCTGAATGGATGGATGATGCCTGCCTGCTCTGCTTCTTCTTCCACCTGCTCCTCACCTGCTGACATCCTCTGCCATGAAGGCTGGACTGTTGAGACTGAATTCCAGCTCCAGCATCTCGACTCTGTGACCCTCTGTGTGAGTGTCCTTCCCCCCAATGGGGTAATTAATGCAGATGGTCTCCAGCTGATGTTGGTTCAATTTAGGATTTCTTGCCTTTATAATGATGGGAAAGTGATGTGCACTCAGTAGAAACTAGACTTCAAATTTCAAATCTGATCTTCTCCCAAGCTAGTGATAAGAGGTCCAGTATCCTCTTGTGATGCTGGCAGTGGAAGTAGGATGGTTTTGCCCAATGGCAGGCTAACGTAAATGTTCTGAGCACTCTTAAGTCTAAAATTGAAAATTGTTATGTTCGGTAGGTTAGGTGCACCAAATGCATTTCTAACTTATGATATTTTCAACTTATGATGGATTGATTGGGAAGTCGCCCTATTGTATGTTGAGGATCTCCTTTTACAGGGTGTTTGGAACTTAACACTTGTAATCGGGCATTTCCCCACCAAATCATGCGCTTCACTGTGTGGTAGCGTTGGAAACACTTTCCTTTGTGCAGGGGTACATTACAAAACTTGCACATGTACCGCGTTTCACTGCGTAGTTTATGAGCGGCACATACACGACAACGATGTAAAACATTTTTATTTTTGCCGTTCCAACTAGAGGTTCCAATGTATGTTTCCTCATGTCCATTGACAGTCTCCCTGGTGGATCTGATTTTACTCGTTTCCCCCCAAAAATGTGTTAATATATGTAAAGGGCTTTTGAACCACGCCTGGCACAAGCATACACTCTTCAAGTGTTAGCTACTGTTATTATTTTGATGACTCTTCTTTTTTATTTATTAGAGTTGTTGTTTCTCATCTGCCTCCTTCACAGGCTTCCTCCACAAGGACCAGCATTTATGCCTGTTTTCTTCACTGGTGAATCCCAGGTACCTGGTTGACCCCGCTATGTATTAAATGAACAGATAAACCCGAGTTCTTCGATGGCCACATCTTTCTCTGTCTCAAGGTGCGTAAACATCCTCACAATGTTCTGTCTCGGCTCCCAATGTAGATGCAAGCTCTCCGGTTCTGGTTGAAAATAATAGCTTCCATTTATAAAGTGCTTTCACATCAATGTCCTTATTTGGTCCTCCCAACCCCCCTGCCAGAAGTCCCCAGGGTGCCTGTAGCTCAGAGCAGCACACACCTGGCAGCTCCGCAAAAATGCCAGGACTCGAGGCCGATGGTAATGACGCTGATGTCGCACCCCACCTCACCTGGGAAAGGCCATTTATTGCCTGATGAGGAGGAGTGAGCCTACCTCACGTGTTTGCATCGATTTACCTTGCGTGTTTTTTGTTGCTGTCGTTTCTCCACTAAACAAAAAGGATGATTTGTTTTTATTTTCTGTCTCCCAAACTGGTATTTTACAATAATTTCTTTCTAGTTAAAGAAGTAGTGCCTGCTCATTACAGAAAATCTGATAAGAAGACGAGTACAGAGAGGGAAACTGAAATTACCCACAGCCCCGTTTCGTATTAGAACTGGCTTTATTTGCAGCAAAATAGTGGTTTTGCAGAAAGGTGTTTGCATGACTCCTGGCCTCATCGGCCACAAGGAATTCTGGGAGTCAGGCACAATCCAGGCCTGGAGAAGGAGGTGGCTGGCAGGAGCGAAGGGAGCCAGGGGCCTGAGACGGAGGGCAGCTGGGGATGAAGCAGAGGGCAGCTGACCAAGCTGTGAAGGGACAGAGGGAAAAGGGTGCCCCCTGCCGTTCTGCTGACTAGAGTTTTGTCAGAGCAGGAGGTGGACACCAGTGGCCCTGGAAGGGACAGACAGAACCCTTGCATCTGGAGACAGAAGGCCAAGTGATAGCATGGCCGCCCTGCATGCTGCTGTTTTTCTGGACCCTCCTTGCCTATTCCACAATTCTTCCAGACTAAGTAGCTGGGGGGTAGAGGGACAAATGAAGAATGGATTTCTAGGTGTGCTCCGACTGACCGGCTGAGGAAGCGGTGAGCTATATAGCTGGGAGGGGCCAGGACGCAAGCAGGAGCTACACGCCGCTTCAGAGGAAGGTAAGCCCACCAGTGCAGGAAGGTGGAGGTCTGAGTCTCAAGAATCCCATCTGCCCTTAGGTCGTAATGTTTCCTAACTGGACAAAGTCATAGGAGCCAGCTCATGGCGGCCACAACGGTCAGCTAGAGAGACACGAGCAAACACCGGGACGTTCCTATAAACCAGAGGATGGAGGTCAGTTCTTTCCAGCTGCTCATCTGTAGGGTGACGAATGCGTCGGCAGCCCGTTTCCTATTCCTCAAACACAAACTCTTCCCCTAGATGTAGCGCACCTGCTACGGCATCGCCGACAACCAAGAGACCGTGCGCTTTACCGATAGAGTCCCTGCCCCGGCAATTACAGGGGACTGCAAACTGATGCTAGAAGCTTCTCTCCCCGTGCCAAGTGATGCAAACCGGGGCAAGAAAAAAAACAGGACCTTTTATTATATAAGCGGGAAGGGTTACATAACGAAGGTCCTGATGCAACTTGGTGTCTCTGCCAGGGAGGACCCAACGCGCACATCTTCTCAGAAACGAGCCGCCCAGAGTTGTGCAAACCGCTGTTCAATATTGGTTTAACTAATCCCTCTTACTCACCCGCCGACCGACAGAAGGCTCTGCTCTTCTGACCTTGGTTTTCCATGCCACTGGATGAGGCAACCCCCTTGGTAGGGCGATAGTTTGTTAAAGTGACGGCGCACCAGTCATGACAAGCACACGGGAGGGAAGACAACAAGGGCGTCGATTTCTCCGAGAGGCCACGGCGAGGCTAATTGTGTAAGGGCCGCTGAAACCACTTCTTCTGTCGTGTCAAGTGGCAGGACACTGATGGCTTGTGACGGGAAGCATTTGCACAGAGAGACTTTTGAAAGCCGCCCAGCGTCTCTTGGATGGAGGAGCCCCACAAAAAATAACACCCCCACTGCCCCTTCCTTTGACTGTGTGCTGCCAAGCGAAAGAACCCCTCTCGGCTCCTTTATGTGGCACGGACAGAAATTTCACTCGAGGGCACCCAAAACAAAGGGTGCTCAGGCAAGCCCGCCATCCCGTCTATTCCAATCCTCGGCACCTTCTGGAGATACTGACTTACAGCTACCGAGATGCCGTGTGTGCACTGCTGCTGCCACAGGGAAATCTACACTCACTCCACGCTCCGGAGTCAAAGCAAGCCTGGAACGCGGAAATCTATCAAAACCACATTAGTGGCTCTATGTCACCCTGCAGAAGGTCAGGAACATCGGGACAAGGCCAAAAGGGCTACTTGGTAGCGTCTGGGGTCATATAATAGCTGCTGACCTTATCAGTTCCACACCAGGCAGTACCTGGTTTGTGGAGGTGGGGAGGTGTGAGGGGGGGAGGTCAACGAGTGCAGGTGTGAGCTTGACTTTCCCAGCCCCTGGAGGCTGGGGCAGGAGGGTGGATATTTTAATTTTAATTTAATTTGTATCGTAATGACACATACTAAAACTAAAGACTCACGTGGACCTTTTTTTTTTTTTTTTTTTGAAGCCACATAAGTGTACTCTTTCAAATCTCTTTCCTGAAGGTCAACATGTTCCCCTTTTTTGCTTTTTCTCTTTTAGAATCCCTCTGCTCTGTACCCCTGACCCCAACCCCAGTAAATACAGGAGAGTCAAAAGGCATAAATTAAAATTCTGTGTCCCACACAGAAAACTTTCCAAAATCAAAGCCAAAGACTTTAAATATCTTTTCATTGATTTGAGAGGAGAAGGAAGAGGGAGAGGGACAGAGGGAGAAACATCAGTGACGACAGAGAATCACCGGCCGGCTGCCTCCAGCACGCCCCACACTAGGGACTGAGCCTACAACTTGGGCATGCGCCCTGACCAGGCATCCAGCCAGCGACCGCTTGGCGCATGGGATGATGCTCAACCAACTGAGCTACACTGGCCAGGGCAACCCTACTCCCTCCTGAAGCTCCAGCTCAAACATCAGAAGTGCAAGCCACCTGTTTCTGGCCTTTGGCGGCATTTGGTACGCTCCTGGCTAACACCTGAACTCTGGTCTCTTTATGTTCTTTGCCTACCACACCTGGAGAGCATGGGCATTTCCTCCTCCTTCACTGGCCCCACGGTAGGTGCTTATACACATTTGCTAAAATAACCCAGCAGGAAGATATGAAGAGGAAAATGAGGAAAGAAATATCTGTTGTTTTGAAAACTGCACCTTGGAGAGAGAGAGAGACCTTTGAAACCTGTGGCTGTTAGAACCTGTGGCCTATGGATTCTCTCACCAAATCCCTGTGATCTCTACTCCCACGATAGATTTCTTGGAAATCATAAGCAAGCCCGAAAGATAAGCTAACCATTTAAAGAAAGAGAGCGTGCGGGTGTGTGACGATGCAAATGGCACTGGCCGCTCCTGGGCCCGTCAGCCGCCACGACCTTGGAAGTTTCCGGAAGGGGCCAACGCTTGGAACTGCAGCATACTGAGCTGGAAGGGGGCTTAGAGAGCACCGTAGGTAGAATAATGGCCCCCCACCCCCCGCCAAGGTGGTCATATCCTCAGCTCAGAACCTCGAGCATGCTCTATTTATCACACGAGGAACGGAGAGTGCAAGGTGCAGACGACGGTCCTGGAGCTGGGGAAGCTTCTGGATCTCCTGCGTGGGCCCAAGGGGATCGATCACAAAGGGCCTTAGAAGCAGGAGAGGCAGGACAGAAGGACCTCACATGAGAAGAGCTGGACCTGCTGCTGCTGGCTTGGCAGGTGGAATAACGTGGGTGACCCCGAAAAGCTGGGAAAGGTGACGAACACAGACTCTCCCCTGGAGGCTCCAAAGGAACACCCAGAAAACCCCTTGGTTTTAGCCCCACAAGACCCCTTGTGGACTCTGACCTTCAGAACTGTAAGATAAGAAATGTGTAGGGTTGAACCAAGTGTGCGGTTCTTCGTTACAGCACCCACAGAAACGACAGAGGTCACCTACTCCCTCCGATGGGGACACTGTGGGGGCAGGGGAGAAAATCTTTTGTCTGAGGGTCCTCAATCTCAATGTAGAACTCAGTCTCCTTGGCAAGAAAATGAAGAGGCTCGAGATTGACAAATTGTCGCACTACCTGCAGCCATGGACAGACATGATCGAGGGTGTTACAGTGGATTCTGTTACAAGGTGGGGACTGTGTATGCTCACTTCCCCCGTCAATGTGGTTATTCGGGAGAATGGGTCTCTTGTTGAAATCCAAAGTTTCTTGGGCAAAAAATACAACCACAAGGTTCAGATAAGGCCAGGTACTGCTTGCTCAGTAACTCAAGTTGCATTAAGCCTTGAACTTGCATCAAACTCAGCTGCTTTATATTACCCTGCTCTATAATTATTTGTTATAATTAACTGTACATTACATTGCATTACATCCCATCTGTCCATCGGTCTGTCCTGTCTGTCTTGCTCGCCCACTGAAATGTAAGCTCCACAACGGGCAGGACCTCCAGCACATTATACAGACACTAGGAAAACTGCTAAATGGATATGAGGAACGCAATCATATGGCTTGTGTGATAGAGCACTGCCAACTGCCTAACTTCCCTGAGATCCTTTCTCCGTCAGGAGCTGCTCTCCAGCAGTCTCCACCCACAGAACCTCTCTGACCCCATTTTTGCTGAACTTTCCGTCCTCGGCACGTCTTATGCTCCTAGTACCAGAACAGGCTAGCCCTGGGAACTGTTCCCAGGGATCGATTTCAAGCGAGGGCCCTGGAACCCTCCTTTGAGGGCTGTGGCCTCAGGCGGTCTTACCAGTTGTTTACCTGGCCCACACGGCAAAAACACGCCTCCCACCTCCCAGCCCTGTTACTTCTCTGAAACAATCCGATGTGCCTCTAAATTAATTTGCACACAGATCCTGGGGATGTCTGGAACTAATCTGATAATCTGTAAATTACTGTGTTTCCCAAGTATATCTCAGCTGCCAATATCATATAGGGGGACTTTAATGTGAAATAATAACTTTAATGAGGTCAGTGGCTTCTAATTTCTTACCCGATTCCTCATTATTACAGTGCTGGAAATGGACACGTGTTCAGCCGCTGAGAGGACACACGCTCAGTGCCACCAGCAGGACAGCGGCATCGGGGTCACCTGGGCAGTTCCATCAGTTACACACAGAAAGCAGAATTATTTTACTTTCGTCTGTTCTATTCTGAGATATCCCAGGCACCTGGTACACGGCAGATGCTCAGTAAGTGGCTGCGGGATAAATGAATAAATCAGAATCTTTCAGTTAGAGTATTCCGAGCTTAAAACCGGAAAATGAATATTAATAACCCAAAATGTATCCATTTCTAAATGGTTTGGAGATTTATAAATTAAAATTCTGGCTACTGGGAGACTTCTAGCTTACTACCCTGGCGGCCTCAGAAATGACAAACAGACAACATAATTACAGACTGTCAGTAATTAACATACACCAGCTCCAGCAAACACGAACATTTAAAATGAACAATTATATACTAAAAAAGAGATGGCAAATGATCAACAAGGGAAAGGGGCAGAAATCTATGAATGAGATGGTGATAAACCGTCAGATGTAACTCACTCGGCTTCCCTCCTCCCCGAGAGTGTTTCCTTTCGGGCGCAGTTGGGGTTTCCCCGTCAACCCCGTGGAACCAGAGAGCTGAACTGCTATCTCCGGGCAGGTGGCGCTCCTGGTTGTCAATAACCTGCAGCTTTGTGGGAATAGTTAGGAGGCGTCTATCTCTTCTCCAGGAGACTTATTCCAGCCCACCCATCTTCCTTTGTTAATTTCATAAACTGGGTTTAAGTGATGCAGAGAGAAAGATCTACCTTTTTTTTTTTCTGTCCTTCAACTTCTTGGGGTTGAGGGGAGGTGGGGATGAGGAGAAGAGTTTTAACATCTTTCCCACTTCGAATGCAAGTAGAATACTTGCAAGTCACTCTCCCTTTTCAGGGCCAGAAAACCGGATGGGCATTTATTTATGTACTATTTCTAGCAACAGAAGCACAAGGCCTGAAGGTGAGTGAAAGAGTCACAAGACAAATGAAGTTGACGTCGGTGCAAATCAAATTTCTCTGCAAAGGAGCGGACCCACCTGCTCCGTCTGGAGTAGGTTCATGAAGTCGAGGTCTAACAGGACCCGGCTGCCTCACGCATGCAGTTTAGCCTTGGCCCAGGCGCCTCCTATCACTCTTTGGCTTATGAGGATGACAATAACAGTGATGATGATGATGATGATGATGATGATGATGATGATACTAATACTCGAAGCCATCAGTTACTGAAAACTTACCATGTGCCAGGTACTTCAGTATGTTCCTTTTATTGCTCAAAACTTTGCAACGACAGTATTAGTCTTGTTACTCTTCTTGTCCCCATTTTAGAGGTGAGGTAACTGAAGTCCAGAGGAGGTCTTGGGGCTCATAATTCTAGAGCTCAGAGAATTTGAACCCAGGTCAAAGTCTAGAGAACTAGTTGACCCCCAGACAATCCTGACCTAGAATGCCATGTTCTTTCTCTGTTGTTCAACCAGGAAGACCTGGTCAGGCCCTGCTCTGTGTGATTTGGACGTGCCCCTTCGCTATTATTACAAAGGCCAAGTCCAGGCTTGCTGAGCCGGGAATGAGGAGAGAACCGGGTAAACGGAGCTGGGGCGGAGTGTTGCCTGGGTACCTCGACTTCTCAGCAAATACCACCAACCCGATCACTCTCCCTAAGCAAAAATATTCCTAATTGCAGAACTGATTAGGCACTTGGATCATTATCTCTTTGGAAAATGAAGTGAAGCAAGAAAAAGGACAATTCAATGGGAGGGGAGAAAGGGCAGCGGGCCTGAGCGGGAATACACAGAAAAAGCAAAACAAATGGCCTTTGCACTCACTCAGTTAAGGGCCAACAAATGCCACTTTGCAGCCCTGTAGAATGCGTCCACAGGGACATACGCTGGAGCCCACAGAAAGGAGGGCAGGTCTACATGCACCAACACAGAATACCTTCATCATCAGAAGAGTGTGCATGGAACCTGGCCGGCACGGCTCCATGCCAGAGCGTCGACCTATGAACCAGGAGGTCACGGTTCGATTCCTGGTGAGGGCACATGCCCGGTTGTGGGCTTGATCCTCACTATGGGGCGTGCAGGAGGCAGCCGATCAATGATTCTCTCTCATCACTGATATCTCTCTCTCCCTCTCCCCCCCTCACCCCCATCCCTTCCTCTCTGAAAAATAACATACATGGAATGTGTCCCTTTGCAAAAACACACACACACACTCAGGCATGCAAAGGCATCCGCTCTCAAATGGCACATCAGAGACCGGTTGTGCTGGGTATTTCTGTGGGGAGGATGAGGGCGCTTCTTTGCCAGGAGGGTGACTTTCTTCTCATTATATGTTTAAGCGCTTTTTGATTTTTTCCACGACAATAAAAAGAAAAGGGGAAAGGAACCCGAGTGGTGCAGTGGCAGTGACGTGCCTGTGGATGGTCGGTGCAGGGCTGGCCTGACTCCCAGGCCCCCGTGTCCCAGCCCCCGTGCTCCCACAGTCTGATTCTCATGCCTCACTCAATACTTGCTTCCAGTAATCCCTCCTGGAGAAACTGCACCGACCTTCCTGGCTCTGAGACTTCATTCATTAGCTCTGACTCTGACAAGCCTCAATTTTCCAATTAGTGCCACCCCCGTACCACTGACAGAGGGGTCCTTTGAGTGACAAGTAGGGAAGGACAGTGGCTGGGCTAGCTACAACTCTATCCCTGTGACACTCTACACTGAGTGAAACAATCACATTACTCCTCGATGCCCAGCCAAAACGTGTAGGTGGACAGCCGGTCTCTGTGTCGAGAGCTCATGCCAAGGTCAAATCCTCATGCTCTTGCCCTCAGCATGGGTATCCTGGAATCGGACGTCTAGGCTTCTAGAGAAGAGTGGGGCCATCGCTGAAGGCTGGATGGGGCTGCGGACGCTATCCTTCTCACATGAGAACACAGGCAGAGTGCTAACGGGCGTGCTGGGCCTTTCACAATATGCTTCTTTCCCTAGGGGCTGCCTCTTTGCTTGGTCACCATATCTACACTTCCTGACACTGGGCTCCTGGACCAGCCGGCTGGATCAGAAAGGACACAGGAGTTCCGTTATACCAGTGGGGATTCCAGCTGCTCCTGGGAAGGGGGCGTTGGGGCTGACAGATGGCCAGTCCACCTGGGCCACTCTCGTCCACTTAGCTTGAAAGCTACAGCTAACCGCATACCACGTGCAGCGTTACAGAAGACACAGGGGGCACAGAGAATGGAGCAGAGAAGGCATGGATGCTGTCGGCAAACCGGCAGCCTTCCGTTTCCCAGTCCGGATGACCCCCGGCTACACGCCTGGCCTTGGGTCCTGGGAGACCCTCAGTTGTGCCTCTAACAGGTCTCTCGCTGTCTCTAGTTCTTCTTCTTTTTAAAATTTATCTTTATTGTTGAAAGTATTACGGCTGTTCCCTCCCCCTCCCCCAGTGACCTCCCCTACCCTGCACCCATCGTCCCCTAGACCTACGGAACTATTGTCTGTGTCCATGGGTGATGCAAATATGCATAGAAGTTCTTTGGTGAGTCTCTTCCCACCTGCCTTGCCTCTGAGATTTGTTGTCTGTTCCATGCTTAAGCTAGCTGCTTTCTGATACTTGCAACCAAAGAAGTCTAAAATATCCCTGATCCCGTCATCACCAACCCCAATCAGCATCTGAGAATGGCCCGTAGATGGCACTTTCCATTCTGAGACAAAGAATTACTCTAAAAACACTGAATTGGTGGCATTACCTTTATTTTGCCTGATTGCATTACTCACACAGAAAGAGCTATGAATAATAATAATAAAGATACCATCAAAGCAAAATATTTGACACTCACAAGATTAAAAGCTGAATACAGTAATCTTCTCATAATCATCATGGGATATGCAACACTTCATCAACAATTACACTGGGAAACGCGGGGAACTCGATGCTCCGGCACCAGGGAGAAGCCAAGGAGAAAGCCAGGAAATCAGCGCGCGGGGAGGGGGAGGGGGGAGGGCACCCGATCTGAACACTGCCTGTATTACTGTAGGAGTTTCTGCATGTTCCTATCAATGCTATGCATAAAGAATTCTAAAAACAATCCAAGAATACACCCCCCAAACCAAAACAGTCTAGCAAAGAGCTATTTATAAAAACCACTCAGAGTATTCACACAATGGTGGCATAGTCCATTAATCAGGGTGCGTGTGTGATTTTTTGCAATCAGCGGTACTGAGGTATAATTCACACTTTCTTCACATATGAGTGTCTTCAACCAGTCTTGCCTCCTGATGGGGAGAGAGCGCTAGAATGGCCAGAGCTGTGAGCCAGAACCCGATGGGGCCGCACTCGGGGCAAGGTCAGCCGGGACAGGGAGGAAGACAAACGCCTCCTACGAGCCTGCCAAGTGGTTGTTAGGCAACATGTACGCACTTTCAAGTCCAGAAATTAAATAAATAAATAAATAAATAAAAAATAAAGCCCAGGTGCCAGGCTGACATATCTCACAACCAAGAGGAAGCAGCTGAGCAGCCTTAGGAAATGAGCAGCGTTCACAACTCTTCTGGCCGCCAAGCCAGATCCCTGCCACATGCGTTTTGTTTCCAACGCTCTTTCTCGGGAGCCGATTCTTCGTTCGGGCTGCATACAAGGCAAGCAGCACAAATACCGGCACGGTGTCACAGACAGCCTCTTTTAAGGGGGCCGGGGGTACAGCTCCGTGTTTTAACCTAGGTAACATTTTTGACGACCCACGTGCACTCTCTCCCATAACCTAAGCATCAGCCTGGCTGCGACGATAGACAACGAGGCCACAGGACGACTTCATGAACACACAGGAAAGAGTTGTCGGGTGGATGGACGTGCGATGGGATGCAGGGCAGGTGCCGCTCATTCACTCTCACAGACGAGCACACGGACGCTTCCCGTCGCAGAGCTCGCTGGAAGGCAGTAGCGGAAATGGGTAGTTTCGGGCTTTCTAAGTTTTTGTGCAGCAAAGGACTACTGAAGCGCTAATAAAGGCAAGAAAACCCGAGAATCACGAGCGCACACCCATCTTCCGGAAGCACAGTCAACAGATGCAAAGGTGGGCAATGGTCAGGGTTCTTCCCACCTCAACGACCTGCTCTCACCTATCGACCGCGGGCTGGAAAGCCTCATCCTGAAACCTGAAACGTCAAGGCAGCGTTTCTGGGCAGAAAATACCCTCCGACAAGAAATGTTTTCAAAGTGAGATGCGACATGCACGGTAGGTTTCTCCTTTCAAAACTTCCTGGCCTTGCAGCCCTTCAAAAGGGCATGGGGAGGAGAACAGGACAGACAGAAACAGCGCTTGGTTTCCCACTGTCCTGTGTAAGTGTGTGTGTAAGTGTGTGCACGCACGCGTGTGTTTAATATGGAGCCCCTTGACCTCAGGGTAACAGACTCCACTGTGAAATAAAGTTGAAGGTTGTTCCGTCCACCAGGGCCCTCATTTGAGAAAGAAGAAACTTCCAGGTAAAAGGGAAATAACAGAACGCTGCAATGTTTGCACTTTTTGTGTGTTCTCTAAGTGGCCGGATCAAACAAACTCTCGAGGACACCAGCAGAGATGACAACCCCCATGGGACACAATGCAAGCATCAAGGGGACCAGGCCCCACCACCCTATGCCCTATCACCTGCGCTACCGCCCATCCCCTGCCCTAGCCCCTATCCCACTTGCTCATAAGGTACTTCCTCTCAAGGTTCAGAATCAGAGCTCAAATGCCAGTCGGTGATGGGAAAATTCTGAAATTAATTGTGGTGATGGTTGCACAACTCTCACTACACTAAACAAGAATGAGTTGTATGCCTTAAGAGGATATGTGATTTATAAACTGATACTCTTCCTCACCGCCCAAGTCAACATTTCCATCAATCCCAAAATGCCAATGGTCTTTCTCAATACATATCCTCACAGTAACGGGCTAAGGCTGAGAATTACTGTTCACATTTTAATTGACCCCATCTTCGTAAGTTGAAATATATGCTTTCCCAGGGCATGATCTTCCCCAGGCCTCGTGTCTGTCCTGCAACAGATCAGGGGCTGATGAGAGGACACACTCTAGGATCTTCGCCTTCAACAAGGTTTCATACATTCACACACACAGCGTCCCGAGAGCCCCGCTGAAGGGCAGTTACAGAGCGCGGGCAGAGAAACTTGCCTTAGTCCCTCATCTCCTTTCTCATGGCCTCTGGGAACGGGGCTGTAGAACTGAAGAAAAGGGAAGGCTTGGAGGGCATGGTGGGAAAAGCTCAAATCTGGATTACTAAGAAAAATTAAATTAAATGAATAATCCCAGTTTCAGGGGTAGAAGAGGGGAACAGACTACATTTCTTTCCTTCCTTCCACTTATCAAAATATACATCAACTCAATGGTGTGCCCGTCTATCCGCCCACCATCTTTTAAGAGGTAATCTCCTGTGCAAAACTCAGTGATACAAACAAAATAATTTCTGTAAGTTGCAAAGTGCGACACAGAACTGAAGTGTGATTTTTTAAATCTTTATTGTTGAAAGTTAAGTATGATGACTGCAATAAAATCTTAAAGGATTTTTTAACTTCTTTACCGAATCCCTACTTGAACACTAATCAAAGTTATTACATACTCATGCCTGGGAACGAAGTAAACTTGGATGAATAAAACAAACAAACAAACAAACTGGGTTGGTACATGAGCTTTCTGGAAGCCAGGAGAGCTAAGAAAGGCTAGAAAGGAATTACTAGGAGGTGGCAAATTAGATCTTAACTTCTAGGCTCAATGAGACAGACAATTCAATATAGGCCTGAATTTTGCCGGGGGGAGGGGGGGCGAGGTATATGTGAAGCCTCTACTAAGAGTTTGTGGTCAACAACCATATGTGGCCACCTCTGCCACCAGTACCCTGGTCAAAAGGCCTTCATCCCAAAACCCAGTCCTGATGTGAGGGTTTATAACGATCTGGCCTCTTGCTTGCCAACCCCAGCTCCTTCCTTGGTCTCGCCTGTTCCTCTCTAGCCACATTGATTGCTGTCCTCTCACCAATCAGGTTTGCTCCTGCTGTAGGGCCGCTGCCCTTGCACTCTGCCTGGAAAGCTCTTCCCTGATGGTAATGTGACTGATACCATCTCGTCGTCCCGGTCCTGACATCAGTTCTTCAGAAAGGCCTCTTCGGGCTGCATTACCTGAAACAGGACGCTCCGACCACCACCCTGCCCTCACCTGGTTTTATTCTTCTCGTGGCACTTACCCCACTCAGATCACTTTACATATTTGTTCTGCTGCCTGTTTGCTCTCTGTCTTCCCACTAAGATATAAATGCCACAGGGCAGAGAAGGGCAAAGATCTCATTACTTATTCATTGCTGTTTGTGACTTATTCACGCTGTTTCCTCAGGGCCCGGTGTAGGGACTGATGGATAGCCATTTTATGCAAATAGATGATTATGATTTTAGTTCCAGCCTCCACACTTTTGCATTTTAGTGCTATTTTGTTTTCCATCAACAGAAGCAAATGCTCTATAACCAATGTCTGGCAGGACGACTTTGTAACTTCGTTGTAACATTTGTGCAACCCCATCTTCTCTCTTGCCTGATGCCTGCTTTAGGCAAAGACAGTTTTGAGCGGATATGGGCCTGAAACCCTGAAAATGTGGCAATGTTGAATCTACAGATAGGATGGCGGGGGTGGGGGCGTGGGAGGGGGTCGGGGTCGTAGGTGGTGGTGGTGGGGGGGTGTCTGAGTTGAGACCCTAAGTTCGTGTGTAGGCATGGCACACTAAGCCAGGTCTGTGCAAAACTGCCTGATGTCACCTGTTGGGAAGAGACTGAAGAAATCTACGCTCATACCCACAGGAATAAAACGAAAACTTCCTTAACTATAGAAATCATTTTCATTTGAAGGAAAATGAAAAGGCAACAACTTCAATTAAGTAAATCTCAAGAGCACACGATCCAAGAAGCGGGTGAATTTTTTAAAAAGCCGTTCTAATGGCTTAAGCAGCTTATTCAAGTGGGCTACTTTCAAATGCCAGGAATTCAACCTCTTGATTTAAGAGCTCTGGAATTCAAGTGCTTCAAATTGAGAAAATAACACACAGGTAAATGGCCGTAATTTCTTCTCTGTGCATCCTGGCATCGTATGGCCCAGATCTACAGCCCGCACACAGCTATCCGCCCTGAGTGCCTTGCGTCTCTCTCACAGGAGCAGGGAACCAGCACACACACACCGATACCAGAATCCCGACCATCACTCCTCCGCTGAAATGATAAAGCTCTTACCTTAAAATGACAATCAAGGGATAAGATAAATATTTCAGGGGCTCATTCAAATAGCCTCTTGAGAGACTGGGGTCCACTCTTAAAAGCTTTCCAAGAGGAGAAGAAGGATTCTAGACATTCCCGTGGACCACGTGGTATATTCACAGAACATCTGTGGCAGTGAGGCGGCTGTCTCCCCTGTCTCTTCTCCATCCTCCTCTCCCAAGCCCTCCCCCCTTCATCTGACAGCCTCACCACTTACTCTGAGTCACAGACGCAGAGCTTCTCAGTTGAGTAACTCTTCGAACGGAGGTGACAGATAAGGAGAGGCTATTTACAAGTGCGGCAGCCTTGGAAATGCTGGGAGGGCAACTCAGCTATGCAGGCAGCACTGGGAAAGCACTACATATATTTCAGTATGGTTCTAGCCAAACAGATGCTCCATTCTAGAAACAGAACTATAGTTTCCCAATGTTCATGCAGACACAGTCATCCTGCAAGTGGTAGAATGACTACACTATTTATTTGGAAAGCATTCAGCAAGCACCTACTATGCGCCAGGGACTGCGGATGTGGCGGAAGGTCTCAGTCCCTGCTCCTAGAATGCTTAGGAGAGAAAAAGACGCAATCCAATGATGGTACGAAAGACACAGTGGCGGTCAGGACCGCGATGGGAACGTGGATAAAATCTTACGGCCACAGAAGAGGAACAGACTAATGCAAAAGTTAGCAAACTACAGCCCATGGGCCAGATTTGCCTATTTTGGCATGGAAGTCTTGTCCCCCAACAATCTTTTTATATGTTTTCTAATGATTTTTTAAAAAGTAATATTTTGTGACACATGGACATTATGTGATATTCAAATTTCAGTGTCCATAAGTAACACTGCATTGCACACAGTCACAGGGGAGGTGGGAAGCCGTAGCTGAGCGGTGTGACCTGTAAAGACCATGGAATTTACTATCCGCCCTGTGCGGACAGAGGGGGCCGGCCCCTGGACTCCTGCAACTGAGCAGGCCTGAGGGGGCCTGGCTTTGTTTTTTAAAGCAAAGCTTGTAAGTAAACCTCTACCTCCCGTTCACTGGGTGACAGTTAGCAACGGGACAATTTTGAGGGAATCCCTAGCAATACCTGTCAGTTTTAATGGAAAACGGACTCTGGTGTCCCTTCAACCAACTCTCACATTTTACAGATGAGGAGCTGGGCCCTGAGAAATCAAGTTTCTCTGTGAAACCATGGGGATGGCACCACCGAGCAAAGATGAATGCCTCTGCTGCCCCCAAACTTATGTTCCATCCAGCGGCTGGTGTGTGTGTGTGTGTGTGTGTGTGTGTGTGTGTATGTGTTGGGGGAGGGGGGAGTTGTGGGGAATCTACTGAGAACTATCTGAAGAAGAAAAAAGGATCTGAAAGTGCTAGATTTACAGTTTCCCCCCAACAAAACAAATCCTAATCATGAACCACGCTGGTGCCTTAGAGCTCACCATTTCCTCCGCATCAGCCCTCAGTCCCTCTACCCGACATTTCTCCTAGGCACCGCGGGTCCCGGAACACATCCTGGGCTACCTGAGTTCAGTCACCACGCCACCCTTCTGCCTGCAAGCCCCCAGGCCCTCATTCCGGTGCTTTAGGGTCTTCAGGCTTCTGGAGGCTTATGCAATCACGAGACCTGAAAGACACACGCGCTCCAGGAGCACCTTGCAAATCTGAAATAAATGCTCATTAAATGTCAATAGAAACACCATGGTCCACCAGCCAAGAACTCGGCTCCAGCTAACTTACACACCACGACGTTTAATGGCTTCAGCTCGCTGGCTGCGCAGGGTGGGGCCTCCGGATACTGCGAGTGCTCAGAGCTAACCAAGCACCTAAGATATCCATCCTGCTTTCCTTGTCTGTAAAGATTCCACTCAGTGGCTATGCTCTGTAGGAAATACTTCTTTATTTTTAGGTTATTTTCTTTGTACTCTGATAGGACATGCTACTTTAGGTCCATGAGATCATTTCTATACATAAATGACCTAACATACAGAATACCAGTGGTGTGCTATGAGAAATGCAAAGCAGTCTCAGTACCTGGCCCTTGACTTGGAAGCATTTACAAACACGGGGACAAAAGTGATCTAAAAATGCAAAGTTAAACAACTCAAAGGCCTAAAGTAGTTGTGCTAAAAATTCAGGCTGTAGGGTCTGGCGGAAACTATCTTAGTCATTTAAATAATCACCTTGAATCCTTACAACAACCCTACAAAGTAGTGATTCTTATACCCATTTAACAGATGAGAAAAGAAAGGTTAAGTACAAACCAAAGCCAGCCTGTAGAGCTTGGGATCACACTTTTATTACATGAGCTTCTACAGAAGGGTGTGAAGATATTTGGCAAGCAGAAATGGACAAGATACCTTGTATCTGTGCCTGGATGTTATATGATAATTCGGCGATAGTTAAAAGCAAGTTACCACATTATCATATTAACACTGATGTAGCATAAAATGGAACACAAAACCTGCAGAGGCTTTCCCATTAAGGTTATGGGAAACACAGCAGAGAAGGTGCTGTCCCAAAGTGCAGGTAGATGTAGGACTGTGGGAATCTCCCGATTTACCTGGACAGGCAGGCGACAAGGTCAGGCAGAGCTTGGAAGGGGGCTGTCAAGGGCACTGGGTGCCCGGTGTCTGGTCTCCGTGTGAACTGTGCCATGGAGAAGCGTGTGCCACGCTGCACTGGCCAGCCTGCGGCCACGGCCACCACAGCTCAGCTACGAATGGCACCCTGCTGCCCCAGGTTGCCAGTGCTCATCAATGCACAGTGTGAGACGTCTGGCCTGAGGGGGACACCAAAAGCAGAGGGGCATGCACCTGGAGGCATCCCCTTGCCTCAGTCACAGGAGGGTGGAGAAGGGCCTCTGCAGGCGCCTGGAATTCGCCCCGGGACCTGAAGGCTCTGGAAGCAGGAATTCCAGGGGTTCCCCAGGGAAAACTGCTCCGGGCCCGCATCTCTGCACAGCTTTGAAGTGGGGATTCCATTCAAGCTTTCGTGGCTCCTCCTGTTTGCCCTGAAATGCTGTCCACGAGGGAGATCAAAGGCTTTTTCCCATGAAAGAGACTGGACTGCAGAGCACAGACAAGATCAGACCTTACTTCATCCCCAGAGCCATTACTTAAGGCAAAAGTTTGGCTGGTGGGAGCAAATTCCTTTGGGCCGGAGCAGCAAGAAACATAAGGCAAGTACACAGACGAGAACCACAATTCAATGCTGTTTCAAAAGCAGGGAATGTGATGGGTGTGTCTGCCTGGGTCCTTTTAGTCACTGTGTTGCCTCCTCCCTCCTTCCAGTCTCTCTGTACCCCTCACTTGGCATCACTGTGCTTTCTGAACCCCCGATTTCCTTCTTGAAACCCCCCAGGACTTCCTGGCTCTGAGCCCTCATTCAGGATTCCAGCTGTGCCCCTGAGGACATCCCATCCTTTCCAGGTCCCTATCCATGTGCTCATCTACACAGAGCAGGTGCCCCAACGGCACACACACAGCGCGAAGAGCCAGCTCTACTCCAGACAGCGCTCAGTGACAGCTCTTGTTTGTCACTGGTGAAGTGCACAGACCCTGGAGCCAGCGGCTTGGCTGAAAATCATCGCCTCTCCACTTACAAGCGGCACGCCCTCGGGCAGGGCAGTTACTTCTCTTGATGAAACCTGTGCCCCCGTTTCCCAGTGTGTACGCAACGCAGGGGTCACAGAGCACCTGCCTGCACGGGGTGCCGTGGGGATGAGTGAATCAAAGCAAGCTGAGCATTCAGAACAGGGGCTGCACACAGCAGGCAGTTCTGTGCTTTGGCTGCCAGCATCCCCATCCCCGTGCCCACGCCCACCATCCTATGCCCCTTCTGCAGGGCTGCTTCAACTGGCCAAACCCGGAGTCCCTCCCAACAGAAGCAGGAAGCTGGCTCTCTAATCAGTGGCTCAAAGTCAAGTGCCTGATGAAGCTGGGGGGGTTAGGGGGGCATGGTGGTCAGAACCGTGCACCTGCACGGCGCTGAGTGAGGCCGCTCGGCTCCAACCAGCGGCTGCCCCTGCGTGGCGAGGCAGGCCCAGCTCCCAGTCGTCTAGAGAAGCCAGAATTCTAGGTATTGATGTCAAATGTCCTGATTTTAAGCATTGGCAATGGATTCCAATTTTCAAAATCGCCCTGCCTGACAAATAAAAGCCATGTGTGCCAGTGTTCCAGCCCTGCCTCCCTCCGCCTCCCCGTCCCGCCTGGCCCTCCACTAGGTGGGGTGGGGTCATTTACAAACTGTGCTTCCACAGGGCCTTCCCAGGGGCCCAGGAGAGCTGCTTGCTCTTCTCACCTCCTGAGACCCAGAGCCCTCAAGGCCTTCTTCTCGGGATCACACCCTCCTGGCTGCAGCCCAGACCCCTGGCCTTCTGTTGACTCCTCCCCGCCACCCCCCCGCACCCCCTACCCCCAAGGATGCATTAGAGGCACTTAGCGATGATCCACAGAAGAGCTAAGTGCTCTAATGATACCCCGGTATCGATTCGGAGCTTTTCTTATTCCTCCACTTGGATTTCCTGAACACAGCACATCTGCGGCAGCACCAAGTATCTTAGAGGCTAAGTTCCCCGAGGCCAGGGGCTGCTCCGTGGATTCTCCTGGCCCACAGGGGGAGCGTGGAGCTGGGCACTGGTGACTCCTCCTGATGGTGGCACACAGCACACTGTGCAATGTCTTTCCGGAGGAATTCACAGTCATGCCAACACTTCTAGTTCCACCGGCCCGTGAGCCCGTGCTGCCCTGATCTCCAGCTCTGGAGACTCGAGTCAAACACAAGGAATCCAAGCTCTCCATATTTAACTCAGGCACAGGCTGCCTACTAAGGCAAGGTACTGCTGGTCTGTATTCCCTTCCTCCCTTCCTTCCGTCCTCGTTCACCATGCATTGACCGGTTCACTTCATGCCAGACACAGTCCTAGGCTTGGGGCACTGCAAGAACAAGTATGAGCAACATGGAGAAAGTCTATTCCTGCAAGCACAGCACGCCAAAGGCTCAACGGGTCCTCAAGAAAGGATCCCACCCAACACGTCCATCCCGATGATGAGACATGAGTTGCGCACAACCTTGTCCACCTGGCTCTGACACAGTGGGACACAGACTGAACCAGAAGTCCCCACGCACATTCCAAACAGGATTCCAACCAAACCATTAACGAGGCCTGACATCAGGTCAGACGTCAGCACACGGTGACCTTCAGGGAAACCTGATACTCATCAAGGTCCTCAGGGAAAATGCGCTCTGTGGGAATCCACCAGGAACCTCTGCACAGTGACCCCTCCCGCCCCTCTTCCAGAACCATCCTCAATCGGTTCTCATGCTTTTCCTCCGTAATATCCCACTGCCCCTTGAGACCCCTTCACAAGGAGTCTGGAGGGCAGGGTGGAGGGGGTCTGAACACTCACCCAAGGGATAGGTAGACAGGCCCCTAATAACTGGATTAAGAATCAGTGTGCGGCACAGCCCTGCCCTTCCCACCTCCCACCCCACACTGCTCTGCCTTCTAAGGATGCCTGTTGTTGGTAACAAAGAGAGACGAGCAGTTTGGCATTAAAACTCTCTACACGACATGCTTCAATCTCCCTCAAATTAAAAAAATCAATCAATCAGTTATATTTTGTCTCCAGTGATCAACGCTAGGGGGCGGGGGGGTGGGAGGGGCAGACGTTAGACCTCAGCGGATGGTTGCTGGTAAGCTTAGCCCCGAGGGACGCAGCAGGGGCAGGGATCGCGGCGGCCTCTCGGTCCTCCTGGTCTTGCTGGGTTCCACGAAGCCAGGACAAACAGGCCGTGTGTGCATCTATTTCTGCCCACAGCTGCAGACACTGGGTTTAGGAAGATGCCTGGGACCTGGCCAAAGGCGATTTGCGCGTCCAGCGGCTGCTCTTCCACCTGGAAGAGGCTGAGCACGGACGGTCTGCCCATCCCTCCTCATTCCCACCGAGGGAGGCAGATCCTCAACTTCCCATCGCTTACGACCCCTCCCAAGTCACAGATTTTCTTTTCTTCTTTCCCTCATGGGTGAGGGTTTAAGGATATGTGGTTGGAAGCCAACTGCCTCCACGCTCTCCCCATCATCCCACTGCTTCTTGCGGGTGGAATTTAGCTTTATTGATTTCTATTTCTGACTTCCTTGACACTGGCTCATTCATTATTCAGGGAAAACCTGGTGATGAGACCAGGTTTGATATCCTGCCAACAGGCGCCTGAGCAGGTGGGACCTCTATGGGTTCTTCTCTTCAAAGACTCGGAACCTATGAAGAGCGGCGTAGTTTAAACGCCTCGTGATAGTCATTTAAGACCTGCTCATTCTGTAAACAGATGATTTTCTGTGTGAGTGGCAGGTGAGCTCAGTCAAAAAGCACATGGAGATAATGACTTCAAGGCCCCAGATTGGATCTCTGTATAAGTCAGTTCGTTCTCTTTGATCAGAGAACAGCTCCATGGTTGAGTTGGAAAATGAAACATCCATCCTGTAAGCGGCGAGGGTCTCCGGAGCAGGCAGGAGAAGGTGGCCTCCAAATCCTCACCCCTGCCCATGCCTCTGCTGACCGACATGGGCACAGGGACACAGGTCTATTCCACTGCTGGAGGCTGAGTCCCACCATCGCTTCCTGTGCCCCGTGGGTGTGTGTGTTTGATGGTGAGGGTGGCATTTTCAAGGTGATGTTTGTGTTTCCTTCACATGGCGTGGAAGTAAGGAAATTATATTGAAACCATAAGAGAGGTTCAAATGAAAGTGGGGGAAGAAGTTCCTTCCGGAAAGTCAGGCTGAAACCTACTATTGAAGCAAGTGGTAAAATGATCCTCTAGAGAAATCTTTTAAGAACAGAACTAATTACCACCTGTGAGTACCAATTTGTGCATAATCCGATCCTGGAGGAGGTGGCAGGATGAGAAAATCTCTCAAAATCCCTCTGCCTTCCCCACCAGGTTGAATTTTCATCATGAAACGTTTGGAACACTTTGGCTGATTGCTGGCTGAAGTTCTAGTGTGAGATGCCACCTGGTCACAGATCTTCGGCTGATCTTTAACCTAAGCATTAGGCACAATAAACAACCAGGGTGTGTGTGGGCGCTTTCAAGGGCAGGATATCTTCAGAATACACAGAGGAAAAGACAACAGTGCGGGTATTTTTTGCCAAAACTTGGGCATCGTATCCTAATAGCATAATAGAGACTTCCTATTTGTTTTTCTAATTTGTAAAAGTAAATGAGGTATCCTAAACAATGAAATAGGAGCCAACCATCCAACTGTTAGAAATAAAGTGAGTGGTGGTCCATTTTCAAGGCAAAATTACTGGTAGTTTGCTTGCATAGCAGCCTGCAGATGTCACAAAGTTCATACAGTCCCCTGGGCAAACAGGATGTTGGGGAGGAGCCAACTGACAAAAAAACTTAAATTGGGAAAGGGAAGGAAAGAGTACCCTAAGGAAATAATGAAGCTTCGGTGACGTCTGGGAAGATAGTACATACCATAGTACTCAGCCAATGAGGAACCGCGGGAGGGACCTGCGCACTAGGGGATAAAATGCTGTTTGTAACTGCTTTGGGTGTGCCTGCCCACCAGACACCCAATCTTACAAGACTGACATTGAAGGCCCTGGCTTTCACTGTACATTCTCTCTCCGTGTCCATTTTTTTTAAAAAAATTTGGATTGGTGAGTGTGTTTCTCACAATTTTGGGGGCTTGTCCGGGATCTCTGTGCCAGTGTGGAGTGGAGACCCAGCCAAGGGGGAGACACGTCCCACTCAACTTTGGGTGGCCTGCTCTGCTTGGGTGCCCCATCTCTCCGCAGAAGCCATAGACAAGTCTGAGGCTTATTCGGAAGACAGTGAGGGCGACGCAGGGGAGAAAAAGCAGGCACCGCAGCAACCAGGCAACCTCTTGCACTAGCCAAGGTAGGAAAACTGGACTATACGTACTGCCTTGGTGTTTGGGTATTTTCAGCGGTCGAGTGTGTATGACTGAGATGGGTCCTAGACATGAAGCGAGTGGGGGAGTCCCAATCCATAGTCTCGCTCTCTTGCAAGGGAAATGGCCAGAGACGGATGAAGTGAATCTTGGAATGTGCGAGAAACCTCCAGTACAGGTGGCTGAGTGCACAGGATAGTCACAGGGACCTGCCACCAATGGGGAACAAGAATTCTAAGGAAGCTCCCTTAGACATTCCCCGAGAGAGTCCACTGGGGAGAATGCTGAGGTTCTGGAGATACAGCCCCCAAACCAAAGACAAGAAGAAGCAAAAGATGATCAAATACTGTGGTTTTATGTGGCCCAAAAACCTAATTCGTAGCCCTTCTGTCTTTTGGTCCAAGTTTGGCTCAGATGAAGACTGGGTATGTCAAACTCTAGCTATTTATGTAAATGAAAAGACCTCATCCACACAGGAGGAGAAAGATTATGCCCTTTGCTGGTTACAGGGACAGGTCCATGTCCTTATGCTTCCTCTTAAAGAAGGAGGGCTTCAAGAAAAAACCCTGGGGCCCCTTATCATGTTTACCTCCTCCTTATAGTCCAAAGACTGGAGAGCAGGAGGAGCAGAGGGCGACCCAGGAGCCAGAAGAGACAGGGGCTAAAGACTGAGGGGGAGCTCAGCCAACTGCTCTTTACCTGAATCTAAGAAAAGAATTAGAATAATGTAGGAAAGACATCGAAAACTTCCCAATCCTTTCTAAGCAACCTATGTTTCCTCTCCCAGAGGTCCCTAGGGGACAAGGGAGAACTGGATTTGTGAATGCTCCCTTCACCAGTACAGAGGTTAGGGATTTTAAGAAAGATGAAACTACTTTTAGAAGATTCCCTGGATTTAGCAGAACAGATGGACCAGTTCTTAGGACCCAGTTTCTATAAATCTTATTTACAGGAGAAGAGAGAGGAATGATCAGAAGGGCAGCCATGAACATCTGGGCGAGACAACCTCCTCCTGGCCAGGTGGTCTTGCCTTCGGAACTGAAGTTCCCTTAAGTCCACCCCGGGGGCCAAGTGCAAATGCAGGACCTCAGGGAGCTTACAATTAAGGGCGTAAAAGAGTCTGCTCCTAGATCTCAAAGTGTGTTTAGCATCTGAGGTCCAACAAGGGAAAGAGGAAACCCCTTCGGCCTTCTTACAGACTCAGAGATCAGGTGAGAAAATACTCCAGCGTGGACTTGGAAGACCTTCTGAAGATCATTTTTGTGACCCAGAGCTGGCCGGACATTACCAAAAATGTTGCAAAAGATTGAGGGCTGGAATGAAAAGCCAACAGAAGAATTACTAAGAGAAGCTCAGAAAGTCTTTGTATGAAGGGATACTCATTCAGACCTGGGGACGAATAAGACAACCCGGGGCCTTTGTTTCCAAACTCCCTGACCCTGTTTCCAGAGGACACTCCCAATGTGTGCAGGCCGTGGCGGCTACTGCCTTACTGGTAGAGGAGAGCGGGACATTAATTTTTGGAGGAGCCTTAGTAGTAAGCACTCCAATGCTAGCCAGTTTGGCTCAGCAGATAGAGCGCTCAACTGTGGACTGAAGCGTCCTAGGTTTGATTCCAGTCAAGGGCATGTACCTCGGTTGCAGGCTCCTCCCTGCCTGGGCTCTGGTCGGGGCACATGCAGGAGGCAACCAATCGATGTGTCTCTCTCACATCAATGTTTCTCTCTGTCTTTCCCTCTCTCTTCCACTCTCCCTAAAAATCAATGGAAAAATATCCTTGAGTGAGGATTTTTTAAAAAAAGGAAGCACTCCACATCAGGTCAGGAGCACACTAAATCAAAGAGCCAGGAGACGGCTGAGAGACTCCTGAATTCTTAAGTATGAAGCCATATTGTTAGAAAGGCATGATTTGGTTTTGACCACCGATACCTGCCTGAACCCCGCCCGTTTTCTATGGAAGGGAGAGGAAAACCAGGAAGTATCTGAACACAACTGCCTGGACATCAAAGAATATCAAACTGAGGTCAGGCCAGACCTGTGTGAGGTCCCACTGCATGATGGGGCCAAGCTGTTGGCTGACGGGTCATCCCGGTAATAGAAGGAGACATAATGGCTAAGCTATCACTGATGGAACCAAACATTCCTTGTGTGAGGGAGGTAGGCTACCTAGTAGTTGATCAGCCCAAACATGTGAATTATAGGCTCTTAACCAAGCCTCAACATTGCTGGAAGGCCAAGAAGGCACCAGACACATTGACTCTAAATACGCTTACGGAGTAGTGCATACTTTTGGAAAAATTTGGACAGAACAGTCTCATACACAGCAAGGGAAAGGAATTGGTCCAGAAAGAACTCATCAGGCCAGTCTTAGAAAGTCTTTTACTCCCGACAGAGGTGGCTGTTGTCCATGTAAGTGGATGCCAAAAGGGAGGTGCTATGGAGGCTGTAGGTAACAGACTCGCAGATGAGGCTGCCAAATGAGCCTCTGGAGGAAGGAATGAGACTCTTTAGCATGATCCCAAGTAGTCCAGAGGTAACATTAAGGCCCCAGTTTACTAAAGAGGAAGAAAAGGAATGAGATAAAATAGAAGCAGATAAACAGGAGATGAAAGGTGGGTGCTCCCTGCTGGGAGAGAAATGATAAGCCAGCCCATGATGAGGGAGCTGACGTCCATACTGCAGAGAGGGAGTTGCTGGGGTCCCCAAAGCCATGTGTGATGCAATACTTAGGAATTAGGTGTGTGTGGGTATCTATCACATTGCTAACCAGGTAGGTAGGTGTGTGGGGGATGTGTGACTCGCCAAAGAATAAACAAAAAGGTGGCAGGAGACAGATGAGAGGGAGAAGACCACCCAGGTTAAGACCATTTCAGAGCATTCAGGTAGACTGCACAGAGATGCCTTGGGTGGGATGACAAAGAGACCTACTGGTGATATGATAGTGGACCACTTCTCCGGGTGAGTGGAAGCCTTTCCCCTCGTGGCCGCCACCACAGGGCGTGTCATTAACATAATCTTGGAGCAAATCAGGCCCAGGGTGTTGAGTGGAATAATGGGAGGATTAGACATTAATTTGGACTATCACACCCCCTGATAGCCCCCATCTCCGGGAAGGGTGGAAAGAATGAACCAGACCCTTAAGAGGCAAATTACCAAAATACTCTTAGAAACCAAACCATCTTGGACAAAATGTCTTCCTACATACAGCATTCCTCAGGGTTAGGACACCTACAAGGAAAGCTGTGGGACTGTCCCCTTATGAGATGGTATATGGGCTCCCCTACCTGGGCAGGGCTGCAGATCTCCTTACTATGGAAACCAAAGATCCATTTTTGAGAAACGACATACTGGCTGCATCCTCCACCCTGTCATCCCTCAGGTTGAAAGGACTCCTCGCCCAGACCCTGCCTCATCATTTCCAGCCTGGTGACCTGGTCCTGATCAAGACTTGGAAAGAAGACAAGCTCCAGCCGAGTTGGGAGGGTCCCTATCCGGTGCTCCTATCGATACGGCCATATGAACAGCTGAAAAGGGGTGGACTCGAGTCAAGAGACTGGTAACAGAGACCAAAAACCCTTTAAAGGTGGTCCTAAAATGAAAGACACATTAAGCCCGCTCCCAATCATGGCCTGGCTTACTCTCTCCAGATTACTCTGGCTTGGATGTGTTGTTACGCTTAGCGCAAATGCTCAGTACCCGGTCAAACTAGTGATCAATGTAACTAAGACCTCGGTGCCCCAAACTATTAAGTTTGACGCCTGCCAAATTATATTTTGTGGAAATTTAAGAAACCAGAGAGCCTTAAGCAGGTCTGAAAAATATTTATGCCCCGAACAGCAAACCTCTTCCAGTCTTCGGTATACAGGGCCCCCATGCCCAGACTGGAGCAACGTCTGGTGGACTACTCAACATCAAGGCTGGACTGCCCCCAATTCGAAGAGACAGCCTCTCAAGTCAAAATTACATGTTTTTAAAGGGGCCCCAGACCCTAACTGTCAAAACCTAGGGTGTAACCCTATCCTTCTGACTATAAAGGTTCCAGATAGTGAGGTGAATAGAACTTACGGGTTTGGGATAGATCTTACTGGGAAAGATCCAACTGGTAGGTTTAGGATAGAAATTAAAAACCCTCCTAAAGGAGAAAAGAATATAATTTCTGGACCAGAACTAACATCTATTAATGACCCCAACAGGGTGGAGGTAGTTGAGGTAAAAGAGTTAAGGCAGACTCTAGAAATAGAAACTGGGTACGGCGATACGAATGCCTGGGTTGAATGGGTCAAATTTACGGTACATGCTCTCAACAAGAGCGACTGCTTTGCATGTGCCGCTGGACGGCCACAAGCGCAGCTGGTTCCATTTCCCCTCGGATGGGACACTGATCCCCGTGGAATGTACTGCATGCTGGCCCTGTACCAAGACAAGGATGCATGGGGAAACGAGACCTGTAAGAGTCTGTCTTTGCTCTTTCCCGCTTTGCAAACATCAGACTCTAAGGCAATGCCCGCTTTCTCTGCAGGGAACGTGAACTATTCCTCTTGCCTCTCGAGGCAGGGGGCAGAATTCACTAGACCCGTGGGAGAGCTGACGACTTGCACCAATGTCTTAAACGTCACCAGTGGGCCAAGCGATGGCAATTACTCAGCTCTCCGCATACCCAGGGCTGATGTTTGGTGGTACTGTGGGAAAAGGAACCTTCTCAACTCATTACCATCCAACTGGACCGGAACCTGTGCCCTAGTTCAATTGGTCATTCCATTCACCCTGGCATTCCACAAGGGACCCAAAAAGGATGAAAGTAACCACCGGGCACGGAGAGCAATAGCAGGATCTTTTGACTCCAATATATATATTGATGCATTAGGGGCTCCCAGGGGGGTCCCTGATGAATTTAAGGCCCGCAACCAGGTAGCTGCTGGATTTGAGTCTGTATTTTTCCACTGGGTCACTGTTAATAAAAATGTGGCCTGGATTAACTACATCTATTATAATCAGCAGAGGTTTATCAATTATACCCGGGATGCTCTTCAGGGGGTAGCTAGTCAATTGGATGCCACTAGCCGGATGACTTGGGAAAACAGGATAGCGCTAGACATGATACTGGCAGAGAAAGGGGGGGTTTGTGTTATGTTGGGGAAAAAGTGTTGTACCTTTATTCCCAATAACACAGCTCCTGACGGCACAGTCACAAAGGCACTCCAGGGACTGAGGACTTTGGCTAACGAACTGGTCGAAAATGCTGGCATTGATGACCCCTTAACTGGCTGGTTGGGAGGATGGTCTGGAAATTGGAAAGGTTTAATGGCCTCGATTCTTTCAACTCTCATGATTATAGCAGGGGTCCTGATAGCGGTAGGGTGTTGTATTATCCCCTGTGTAAGAGGATTAGCACAGAGATTAATTGAGGCAGGTTTTAAGTAGCAGATATGCCCATGACCTATCAGCAAAATCATTTGCTATTATTAGAAACCAAATTACACTCACTCCCATATGATGAGGAAAGTCAACAGGTTCTAGAGCAATGTGAAAAGCAAAAGTCACGAGTGTGAAAATAAGACCAGTAAAAGTAAAAAGAAAAGAGGACCCAATTTGTTAGAAATAAAGTCAGTGGTGGTCCATTTTCAAGGCAAGGCGTTTAACCCTGAATGGAAATTTACCGTAGTCTGCTTGCACAGCAGCCTGTGGACGTGATCAAGTTCATACTCCTGGAGAATCCATGGGCAAACAAGATGTTGGGGAGGGACCAATTGACAAAATAATTTAAACTGGGAAGGGGAAAGAAAGAATACCCTAATAATGAAACTTAGGCGACGTCCGGGAAGATTATATACCCCATAGTACTCAGTAGTACTCAGCCAATGAGGAACTGGGGCAGGGACCCGCGCACTAGGGAATAAAATGCTGATTGTAACTGCTTTGGTGTGCCTGCCCACCAGATACCTGATCTTGCAAGACTGAGATTAAAGGCCTCACTTTCACTGTACTTTGTGTCTCTATGTCCCCCCAAAATTTTTTGAACCAGTGAGTGTGTCTCTTGATTGAAAACTGGAACATACATATAGACATAGACATAGACACACAGACACACAGACACACAGACACACACACACACACGGACTGGAGCCATGAGGCATGGGGCTCAGAGTCACATTACCAATGCACTGTGAGCAACGCCTAGGGAGGCAGTGACATCTTGGTGCAGTGGTATTTCCACGACCCTTCTGTGGGGGTGATAACGGGGTCGGCGGTGGGGGGTTGAGCCAGAGGGCTCTTGGTCCCCACATCCCTTCATTCAACCAGAAGAGTTCTGACTTCACATTTTACCTTAGTTCATCTTGGTGCAAGGTTTTGGTGATGAAGTACGAGGAGGAGGAAAAAAGGAAAGAAAAGGTCGGGGAAGAGACAAAAAGCAACACAGGCTGTGCCACCAGGAGACCGTTGGCGGTCCCACCTTCCTGGCGCCAATGGGCTGAGTTAGGGCTGAGAAGGAGAGGGAGCGCAGAGCCGCCTCTATATTTTAATGGTACTTGGCGATCACCATAAGCACAGGGGTCTTCCCTGCAGCCCACTGTTCCAGTCACTGCTTTGAGTTATTCCTTTCACTCAGCACTTCAGGATGTGGATGTTTATCAAGGAGGAGGAACTCTCAGGCACATACACTGGGCACAGGAGGGGAACAGCTTCCCTAATCTCTAATATTGAAGTCGCTGAGAGTGCCTTATACACGCTGCCACCTCACATTTTTGCTGACGTCTTTTCTCTTTTTCCGTATTTCTCTCCGGGCAAACTAAGGAGAAAAGGAGAGTTTACTCCCATCTGAAAGGATGGCAGGCAAGGATAGTTGGACTGGCCTAGTGAGATGCTGGTGTTGCCCCCAACTTGCACCGGGACTGAGAGGGCCCCGTTCACTTGTCTGTCCTTTGAGGGGGTGGCAGCTAGGTGTCTATGAACCCTCCAACTCTGAAATTCTGATGCTGGCTGGACCCTGCATACTCACCACACACAAATCTAGGCCAGCGAGGCCAATGTGACATGGGGGCCTCTGCTGCTATCTCCAAAATAATGATCCCAAACACAGAGGAAATACCAACTAAATTACCCTGCTCTAAGGAAGAGCAAGTAGCAAGTACTTTATTTATTATTATTATTATTATTATTATTATTATTTTTAAATCCTCACTGGAGGATTTTTCCATTGGTTTTTAGAAAGAGTGGAAGAGAGAGGGAAAGACAGAAAGCAACACCAATGTGAGAGAAACACATCGATTGGCTGCCTCCTCCAAGTGCCCTGACTAGGGCCTGGGCCAAGGAGGAGCCATGCCCTTGGCTGGAATCGAACCAGGGATCCTCCAGTCAGCAGGCCGGCGCTCTATCCACTGAGCCAAACCAGCAGGGGCGCAAGTCCTTTATTTTATTAGACATGTGGGAATGAGGACCCATGAGAAGAGGGAAATATATTACGCAGGTAGGAAACACAAGCAGGAAAACTCTCCCACAACTTAATTTGTACTGCAATGTGACCTCCTCAAAGCCACAGATGTGAAACACTGAATGCCCGCTGCAGAGTATAAATACAGACCATACTACTACCCTGCAGAGCTTGGGGTGCACGACTACTGGGGTGACGAAGGCCCTTCAGACACATTTAACGTGCAGGCTCACATGTGTGCTCAACAACGAAACTAGTCAAAACCAGAACACGTGGCACCTAACCTTACCTAAAAGAGGAAAACGCGTCGTAACACAGTCTTAACTCCATTGGGAAAACAGACGCAGGCGTAACTGGGATTCCCGCTGCCCTGGAACACGGGAGTACCACAGCCGTTGGCTCCAGAACACTCAAGACAACACCTAAGTCTGAGTATCTAAACTAATAAAAGCTTAATATTAAAATTGACCGTTTCTTTGGGACGCCTAAGCCACGCTCGCCAGCCAATCTGAGCGGCTGTATGCAAATTAACCCAGCCAAGATGGAGGCTGGCAGGGTGGCTCTGCACTGGGAGCTTCCGCGGCCAGCACAGCTGTGCCAGGTGTGTCAGCTCAGTGGGGGGGAGGGGGGGTGTCCGGCCTGGGGCCTCCTTGGGGCTTCCAGGAGCGCCCGTCCTGGGTCCACTTCCTGGCTCCACCCCAGGGGCCCCCTTGGGGCGTCCAGGAGCACCTGTCCCGGGTCGACTTCCTGGCTCCACCCCCCGGGGGCCTCTGCAGGATGTACAGGAGCGCCTGTCCTGGGTCTGCTGCGTGGCTCCACCCCGGGGGCCTCTTCGGGGGCATGTGGGAGCACCCGTCCAGGGTCTGCTGCCTTGGTCCACCCCGGGGGCCTCTGCAGGGCGTGTGGGAGCGTCTGCTGCACAGTGCGGAGCATCCGAAGGCAGTCTGCTGCCCGGCTCCACCGCGGGTGTGTTCGCTCTGCAGTAGGGCCCCACCGAGGGATCCTGCACCAGCGTCTGCCCCTGGCTCGCCACCCAGCTCTGCACCAGGTATATCCCCTCAGCGGTGGGGGCCCACCAGGCATGTGTTATCGTGGGCCCTCTGGTGGGAAACGTCCAGGCCTGCACTCACCAGCCCTCCCACCCCACAGTGCACAAACCCTGAAGGGGCTGTGGGCAGCCTGAAAATGGTCCTCAGTCCCTCACCCAGGCTGGCCAGGCACGCCAGCAGGTGGACATTCCCCCCCACCCTAGGTGTCCCAGACTGCAAGAGGGCACAGGCCGGGCTGAGGGACCCTCCCATCCCCCCTAGTGCACAAATTTTTGTGCACCGGGCCCCTGGTGAATATAATAATGATGCTAAGTGGTGTGTGTGTGTGTGTGTGTGTGTGTGTGTGTGTGTGTGTGTTTTAATTACAACACACTCTTAGGAGATTTGAAAACTTCAGAGGTAGCATTGTCCACTTAGTATTTACAAAGGACTGACAGAAAGAGACTAAAGACAACCAACGCTTTGGGGTTCTGACAGGCTTTTCTGAACACCTTAACTATTTCGACAGTCACGGCAGAGGGTGGGCACTCTTTTTAAAGCCA
>PVJC01005007.1:0-60992 GCA_004026665.1 Murina feae
GGAGGGGAAAAGGGAGGGAAGGAGGGAGGGAGGGAGGGGGACGTGAAAGGACATTGAATAGCGTTTTCCTCTTCCTAAATGCTGGGCGGTTCCCGGGGTCCATTCTCTGGGATTTTTTGCGGGAAGAGTCCTGCAGTCTCCTTCGTGGAAGGCCAACCTGGCTTTCAGGAGGCAGGTCGGGGAAGGGGCCGGGGTCTCCCCTATCTAGTTTCTGAGGCTGGATCATGCCCTTCCTGTTGTCACAACCCTATCCTGTGCTTGGCACCATTCTCCACAACGGACAGCACAGTCCATGCCCCACGAAGCTTACGACCTCCTGGGGAGAAACATAAAACAGACAAAATATATCTGTATATACCTACACGCACATACAGATATATACACACATGCACATACAGATATATACACATACATACAGATTTTATATATATATATAGAGAGAGAGAGAGAGAGGTGGTGGGGGGGTAGGGAGAGACTGGTATATGCCAGGCAGTGACAAGTGCTCTGAGGGAGAATAAAGCAAGAGCAGCAGCTGAGGAGGACGGGCGTGCGTGTACGAGCTTGCTCCTGTGTGCCAGTCATCAGAAAGCACTTCTCGATAGAGGTGACATTTGAATGAGTCAAGCGTACATCCTGGGGAAGAGTTTCCAGGCTGAGGTTTGAAGGACACATTCCCTGACCCTAGAGCATAGCTGGAGGTTAAGGCGCGTGGAGAAGGCCCGCCTGGCTGGAGGATGGCGAGTAAGAAGAGCACAGTGTGAGGTCAGTTCCTGGGGAGTGAAGGGCCGGACATGTGGGGCCTGGAAGGCACGGTCGCCCGGGACTGTGTGCCGCTGAGAGTTTAGTCAGGGATCCCTGGGTGACATCCACAGGTAAAAGGGGCTCTAGGCTGTTGTGTAAAACACAGGATTGTAAGGGTGTCGGGGAGCTCAGCCCAGGGGGAGGTGAGGATGGCCCAGCCATGGGATACAGGATGGGGCTGGACGCTGCGGGAGAGGCAGGACAGTCAAGGGTGCCTCCTGTGTTGGTTTGGGCGTTTTCTGAGGATTGGATTTGGGTGGAAATCAGAGTGCACTTGCGATGGTGTGTGGGTGCCAGTGGGACTTCCTGGTAGAGGAAGCAGTGGATCTGTAAGTGTGTGGATGAGGTGAGACAGGGGCTGGATACGCCCCTGGGAGTCCTCACAGGGATGGCGCTCAGGCACTAGGGGGCAGGTGGGGAGTTTCCTCTGAGTAAGACAGGGAGACCAGAGCAAACAACACCTGAGAAGGGACAGGGGTAGTGCAGGTGAACACACAGCAGGGGGCGCCCTCCCTGGCAGCAGACAGGGGTGTAATTGCTTAGCTTCTGGGGGTACAGGAAAGACCTGGGGCCTAACTGCTCTAGGTCCCCCTCCCCCACTCCTGTCCCCGTTTCAGTCCTGGGCACGTCCTGCCGAGAGAGATACCTCACTCTTCCCAAGTCCTGAGCCCTCCTGGGTCCTGGGAGCCAACAGACTGACTTCGGTCGAGACTTCCTCCTGCTGCGGTCCCGCCTCCACACGTGCGAAGCCTCTCCCGTGGCCGTGGCGTGGGCTCTCCTCCCGGGGGAGGCTGTCCTCCTCCTATGTGATGATTTACAGGCATGTGCACGCGGCTTTGAGAAACAGACCCGTGTGATTGACTCCCAGGCTCCCTCGAGGCTCTGGAAGGACAGGGTTTGAGCGGCACCATGGAAAGAGCTAAGGATTCAAAACGAGACAGACCTGAGTTCAAGCCCCTGCTCTGCTACTTACAGGTTGGGAGCCTGGACAGGCCTTCAATCCCCCTCTCCCCACCCCCACTCGCGCCCACTCTGGGGTGGAGATGACACTGCCACTTGGTTACCAGGAGGAGAGACGGTGCCTGCCACCCCCTCCCCACCCTCCTCTAAAAGCACGTACACTAGGACGGGAGGAAAAACAGACAAGAGGGTGCAGGTGGGAAGAAAGGAGGGAGCCAGCTTGTCTGAGCAGAGGCCCACCCCCAGGCCAGGCCATTCGCAGCCGTGCCCATCCCCACTCCTCGGGGGCACTTCCTCCTGCCCCGGGCACTCATGCACTCGCCCACCGTGCACAAGCCAGGAAGAGATATTCCTGTAGCAACTGAGGTCCGAACAGCAGAAGGAGCTGCATTTTCACTGGGGATCATAGACCACCCCCCCCCCCAGACTCGTGTTGGGACGAAGAACTCCGAGACGGACATCAGCAGTGACCGCTTAGCTGTGCCTAACTGTCCCCAAAAGGACCGCAGCTGCTTCTAGTTGATTTCCAAACTTAAAGCAGAAAAAGGCCACGAACGGATGGACATCCTGGGTCCTGGCCTGCCCGCTCCGCGTGCGCCGCGCGCCCCCCGCGCCCCCCGCGCCGCGTGCCCCCCGCGCCCCCCACACCGTGTCGTGTCACAGGCCATGTCAGAGGGCACTCAGCTCGGGGACGCGTTTCCCAACACTTCCAGCAGCAAGGCTGGACTTATCCACACGTCAAAGCCAACAGCACTTTGGAAAGTTCCAGAAGCTAACAAACTTTCTTGTCTGAAGACCCAGGCCTTGGTCCTAATGTTTAGGACTCAGAAAGCAGATCACAACCCCACGGTCCCCACATCCGTGTCCATGGTGGTGCCGCGACTTTGGAACGTCGCTCTCCAGGACAATAAAGCCGGGCAGGTGCCCTGTGGGCAGAGGCCTGTGGTGCCAGCCCCGGCCCCGCCCCCAGGAGCAGCAGCGTGGGGCTCAGAGTCCAGTCTCGCACACTGGAGTCTGAAGCACAGTGCCCCTGTGTGCCCCGGGGTGGCACGGGTCCTCCTGGGCCTCGATGAGGACACTGATTTCAGCCTCGGGGTGTCCCTGTGAGTGCAGGCCTCTAATGCTCCTGCGTGCCTGGTACTCACACAGGTGGCTGTCGTTACGAAGAAGTAAAAGAGGTGCTGCCCCCCGGGTGGCAAACAAGTGTCCAAGTCCTGAAGGGCTGCAGGGGTTAGAGGGTGGAACTGCTGCTAGTGGAGAAGGAAGCAGAGCTTGGCATCGAGCTGTCAGGTGGACGGCAGCACTCCCATGGAACCGGACTCTCAGAGAAGCAACAACTACTTTCTTAGTAGAAGAAGGTCCCAAGTGTTGCATAGGAGGAACTCATACCCCAAAAAAGTAGCCATTGTTTATCTGAATTCAAATGCAACTGAGCATGGCCTCGTTTTATTTGCTAAACCCCGGAAGCCTTTGCCTGGAAGAAAGGGTAGCACACAGGGCGGGGAGGGGGGCGGGGGGAACGTCCCAGGTCAAGCGGAAGGACTAACATGCTTATATCTGCCAGATGCAGTTGCTGGGCAACTCACAAGAACACCGTGGCCCCCCTTACACTGTACAGATAGATGCGGGGGCTCAGACGCAAGACCCCTGCAGATTGGCATCTGCGCCCCCGTCTGCCTCGCTCCTCAGCACCTGTGTTTTCCCCGGCACCACATCCCACTTGGGGTGTAGGGAGGTAGAGGAAAGGGCCTGACTACCCACCTTCCCGCGAGGGCCCACCCAGCTCTGTGCCAACATAGCCTCCCTATTTCATGCCAAGAGTCTGTAATTTTGTGTGTGTGTGTGTAATCTATCTTTTTTTTTTTTTTTTTAAGAGAAAGGAAGAGAGAAGGAGAGAAACATTGCTTGGCTGCCTCCTGCATGCCCCCTCCGGGGGATCGAGCTCACAACCTGGGCAGGTGCCTTGACCGTGACTGGAAGCAGCCCCCTTCTTGCACAGGACGAGCCCAACTGCGTCCCACCGGCCGGCAGTGTGTGATTCCTGTTTGAGAGCTTGCTGATCTGAACACACAGCTAGCCTCTCAGACAGCCCTGCCCTGGAACATGCCCATTACATGGGCCGCATTTTGGATGCCTCTGAATTATTCGTGAGAATCAAGTGTCCTTCCACGCCCAGTTGTGAGTGCCACCATACCCTCCCCAGAAGCCACCACGGCGAATGGGGGCCAGCTCCATCCATCAGGCACCAGGAATTTTCCTAAGAAAGACAAATTTCCCGCAGACCACCTCGCCCCTGCAAATGCTCTCCCCAAACCAAGGCCTTCCTAATGAGACAGACCTTATGTCTATCGTGTACATATCAGGACCGCGATACAATAAAACCACACGCCCTTCAAGTTACATGTTCAATTTCATTCATTCTAAATCCAGTGCAGTTATGTCTAGACTCTGAGGCAAAGTTCAAAAACTATAAAATAAAAAAAAATATCTGAGCGTGTGATGACTTTTACCAAACAAGTAACCCAGTGCAGGGTCTTCATTGTCTGCAAACCAATCCTCTTAAAAAATAAAAAATAAAAAGTTTAATGCAGCAGATATTGGCTGAGAACGGGGCTGTGCGCAGGACGGACAGCCAGGGTGCAGTCCTCAAAGGGCGTGTGGCCGGCATGGGCACATACTCAGCTCCATTTCAGGAGAGAAGGAACTAAGTAAACATTGTAGAAGACAAAATGTCAGGAGGGCCAGAAGAGGGAGTGAGTAATTCGCACTGCGGGGAGGTGGTGCGGAGCCAGCAGGCAGGGATGACTAGGATTCCGACAGCTGGCAAAGGCCTCCCGGCAGAGGGAACAGCTTACGGAAGGTAGAGCCAGGATGTGCGGGAGGAGGACTCATCACCGCCCTCTCACTCAGCAGCAGGGCCATGGCGCCATCCTCATTATCAGATGTTGTCGAAGACCCGCGCACCTCCTTGCTTCACAAGGAGAAACCGCACGCCTGTGGCATGGCCCCCGAGGCCTTTAGCGGATGATTTATACGCGTCGTGTTGTTTTTAAAGATGCTCATATCCCAGACCAAACCGCCCTCCCGGGTCCTGGGCCCTTTACGCACATTCCAGCCCTGGAACACACACCCTGAGCAACAACAGGCTCCTTTTCTTGCCCCGGGGCCTGTGGCTCCCCGGCATCGCTGCCTCTAAACCCCCTCGTTAAGGCGCGCTCCGGGCCACACATGCACACGTGTTACCAGCTCCCCATTCACGGTGCCAGACAGGAAACACATTTGCAGGGTTTTAAACAATTTTAAAATGTGCCTTCAAATTTCACAACTTGCTTTGCTCGCCCGAGGGAAGAACGGAGCTCCTTGTGTAAACATGGCCCCGCACAGGCCTGCCTCACCTCCCACCCAGCTCGGGGAGCCTGGTTTTCCAAGTGAGGCCCCGCGTGAGTTTGGGGGGGTTTTGTTTATTTGGATTTTTTTTTTTTTTTTTCATTTCATCTGTGTCTTCCGTGGTCGCTGGGTTTGCCCGTCATGTTTATGTTATAGGTACTCCCGGTAGCCAGGGGAGAGGAGGAGGGAGCGGTCCTTGCTGCTCAGAGCACCAGCCTCACCGACAGCCCAGGACGAAACCGTGGACAGGCTCGGGTGCACCGATGAGGAAGCATCTCCAGGAAATCGTTTCCTGGCCTTGAGTCCAACAGCTCCTAAAACCAGGGCAGCTGTGGGCGAGGGAAAGGGCTTTTCTCCGAGGCACGGCCCCAGGGCGCCCCGAGGGAGCTGAGTGAGAGGGACGCAACTCTACCTCCTGCCTCAGCGCCTCTACCTGGAGGGGGCCCCTCAGGGTCTGTGGCCCTAGCTGGTGTGGCTCTGTGGGTACACAGTCGGCCTACAGACTGAAGGGTCCCGGTCCAGGGCACATACCTGGGTTGCGGGCTTGATCCGTAGTGGGGGGCGTGCAGGAGGCAGCCGATCCGTGATTCTCTCTCATCATTGTTTCTATCTCTTCCTCTCCCTTCCTCTCTGAAATCAATAAAAATATTTTTAAAAAAGAAAGAAACGGGAGCCCGGGAAGAGATGGAAACAGGCGGACAGAGGAGGTCTTGGGTGTATCCATGGCAGTTTCCTGGGGCAGACGCCCGACAGCTGGCTGTGAGGAGGGTCTCAGGCCTCAGGGCCTGATTCTGGGCCGGGGTGGCTGAGTGCAGCCCCACCGGCCAGGGGCCCCGTCCGTCCGCGAGTGCTGGAGTGTGGCAGCTGTGTCCTCGGCCGCCCCATCCTTGTCCTCGGCTGCCCTCGCCTGCGGCAGGGCTGGGCTGACTCTGCCCGAGCTTTCTGCGAAGGGACTGGCTGAGCTGCTGTCCCAGGAAGGGCTGTGGCAGGACATGTCCCAAGAGCCTGGGGACGGCCAGGTACACTGGGATTGAAAATCACCGAGCAGCCAGGAAGGGACACCTCACAGGGCTGTCCTTGCTGGAGGGCAGCGTCCTCGCCCTCAGGGGGCACTGGGA
The DNA here is from genome assembly GCA_004026665.1 of Murina feae. Taxonomy (NCBI): domain Eukaryota; kingdom Metazoa; phylum Chordata; class Mammalia; order Chiroptera; family Vespertilionidae; genus Murina; species Murina feae. The sequence continues at coordinate 6,267 of PVJC01005007.1, forward strand.
TCCCGCCGCGGTGCGGTGCAGTGCAGGCCAAGGAAACCTGTCGGCCTCGCAGACAGAAGCAGCAGCGAATGAAAACGGAGGAGCTGAGCCCTGGTCGGTGTGGCTCAGTGGATAGAGCACCGGCCTGCGGACTGAGGGTCCCAGGTTCTACCGGCTTGCGGGCTTGATTCCCGGTAGGGGACACGCAGGAGGCAGCCAATCAATGACCCTCTCTCATCACTGATGTTTCTCTCTCTCTCTCCCTCTCCCTTCTTCTCTGAAGTCAATAAAAATATATATTTTTAAGAAACTGAAGAGCTGAAACACCAAACCATTACATGTGGAAACACAGGTGGCTTTACTGGGAACCCAACAAAGGAGACGGGAGCGGAGAGGGAGAGTCTGGCGGCCACGCCCGGCGAACAGCTGCGGTGCTGGTGACACACCCTGAGGAGTCCACGAAGTCATCCCACAGGACTGTCAGCAATATCTGAGGGGAGTTTTGCAGGGACTGGAGGCCCCGTGTCAGCAGGCAGGAGCAGGAGCCGGTTGCATTGGAATTCCTGCCGCTATGAGCCCTCTGCCATAAAAATCACAACAATCCTGCATAATAAAGTGCTAATATGCTAATTAGACCGGACAGCAGAATCACCATCCCGACAGCCTTCTGGACGAAGCCGGAGCTGCGAGGGCCGAGCCCCTGGCATGAATTTCGCGTATCGGGCCTCTAGCTACCATTAGAATGGCTAATCCCAAGGCCTTTCCTTACGCCGGACACACAGGCTTTCTGAGCAGCTTACACACGTGATCTCACTGAATCCTCGCCATGACCCTCTGGCGAGGATCATCCTCATTTCATACCTTAGGACACTGAGCCCTGGACAGGTAGCTCAGCCGGTTAGAGTGTCAGCCCCAAACACCAAGGTTGTGGGTTCGATCCCCAATCAGGGCACACACAAGAACCAGCCAATGAGTGTGTAAATAAATGGAACAACAAATCTATGTTCTCTCTCTCCCTCTCTCAATCTCTCTCTCTCTCTCTCTCCCCCCGCCCCCCTTCTTCCTCTCTCTCAAATTAATTTTTAAAAATTAGAGAAATAGGCCTGGGCTGGTGTGGCTCAGTTGGTTGAGCATCGTCCCAGGTTTGGTTAGAGTCAGGATACATACCCAGGTTTTGTATGGGAGGCAACTGATCAATGTTTCTCTCTCCCTTGCTCTCCTTCCTCTCTCTCTCAAATAAATAAAAATCATTTTTAATTAAAAAAATAAAACAAATAAATGGGGAAACTGAGGCCCAGCCTCACAACCTAGTGAGTGATGGGGCTGGGCTTTTCAGTTCCTGAGTCCCAGGCTCTTGGCTTGAGATGGACGGCAGGGGGGGGGGGGAGGCCTGCGGCACCAGGTCACCTGGGAACAGGCTCCTGTGTCTTCCTTTCAACACCTCAGCCCTCCTCCCATCTTCCTATCTGCCCGACTCAGAGAAACAGCTGCTCCCCTTAGATAGGAGGGACTCCCACCCTCTTCCCTGAACCCCATCCCCCCTCCTTCCTGGAGGGGCCTGTTCCTCCGTTTCCCTGTGCACCTCCAGCCTTTCTCCATGGGGACCTCCTCTGTCTACATCTAGGCCCGGTTGTGCTATTCAGAAAACATCTTCCTCTCCATTCTGAAACCTTCTCAAGTATCAACCTCCCTCAGCTGACACCCGCGTGTTTGCTTACCCACCTTCCTTTCCCTGTTCTGGGGGCAAAAACCAGTTTTCCTTGGGAAATGCTCATCCTCAGTCCACCTCCAGGCCCAGTAGGGAGCCAGCACAGCAGCCCTGACGCAGGGGTTGCTGTGGGAATGGCGCGTGGCCCTCGCAGGACCATGGAGTCCTCAGGATCTTGCTGAGGCAGCGGAGGGATTCTCCTTTTTCTGTGATGGCTGAAGCTGAGCCTATGTGTGTTCTCCTTTCTGACAAACAGCAACATAAGAGACATCCAAACCTGTAGATCAATTGTTTTCATCCTCACCCGAGGATATGTTTGTTTGTTTTATTGCTTTTGGAGAGAGAGGAAGGGGGAGAGAAAGGGGGGAGGGGGGGGAGGGAGGGAGGGAGGGAGGGAGAGAGAAACATCAACTGGTTGCCTACTGTGCGCACCCAACACAGGACTGAGCCCACAGCCTCAGCACGTGTCCTGACCGGGAATCAAACTGGCAACCTTGCGGTGCATGGGACGATGCCCAACCAACTGAGCCAAACCGTCAGGCGACAGGTAATTTTTACAGGAGTGTTTTGAGCCAAACTGAGGACATGCTGAGGAGCAAGAACGCAAATGCCCCGGAGAGTAACAGTTTTGTAGCTTCCTTTATGCTCTTGAAATTAAGGAGGTGACATAGGAAGGTTACATGGACGTGGGGGAAAGCAAGGTTGGGGCTGGATTACAGGACAGTTTACAAGATCACGCGCTGCCTTCGGGTTACCACTCGCTTGCAGGAGCGTTGCCTCTGGTATTTCCCCGGTGTGCAGGCCTGGGTGCACAAGAACAATGCACAGGGCTGGCTCGAAACCTTTCACTACGGAAGTGACAGGCCCGGGACGTGACCCCCCACCACGACCTGCCCAGCCGGGAATGTAAGATCAGGTCCCCCTGCGAGGTTACCGTCTATGGAAGCCCCTCTTCCCTGTCCTCACTCCTGGGGCTCCCGCCCGGCTCCTTGCAGGCTCTCTGCAACCAGCTCTCCACGCTCTCATGTCACCCCGGGGCCTCAGGCCCAGTTCTCCGTTCCATCTCCACACCCTTAACTCAGTCCCCAGGCCCAGCCCCTAAAATGCACCTTTTGGACCCGTTAGAACTCCCTGTCCTCCCCCAAAACACACACTGCAATTGATTGTAGAAAATAATACAAATGGCCCTGGCTGATTTGGCTCAGTGGATAGAGCATTGGCCTGCGGACTGATGGGTCCCGGGTTCGATTCCTATCAAGGGCACATGCCCAGTTTGTGGGCTCAGTCCCCAGTGGGGGGGGTGCAGGAGGCAGACAATCAATGATTCTCTCTCGTCATTGATGTTTCTATCTCTCTTTCTCTCTCCCCCTTCCTCTCTGAAATCAATAAAGATGTATTTTAAAAAACAGAAAAGAAAAATATACAAACGGAGCCACTGTGACATAGCTGCCAGCTCAGAGGAACTGCCTTTCACAACTTACTCCTCAGACCTTTGGAATGCTAAATGGGGCAGAATAATCTCCACACTGGCCTAAAGCAGCACTCTACCCCAAACAACTGTTTGCAAAGATAACAAGAAAGCAGATGGAATGATTACCGGCCTGAAGATTGAACGCATTTTTTAGACTCACAATCACTATGTCAGTTTGTATAAGAAATGAATCTCATGGGGTGATCTGATCATAAATCCCTGGCTGGGCAGTCATGGTGGGAGTCAGTCCCAGACCTGTTGCTTCTGTAGTGAAAGGTTATAAGGCAGTCCTGATGTTCAGAGAGAGGAAGAGAGGGGGAGAGGGAGGGAGGGGGAGGGAGGGGGAGAGGGAGAAACATCAATGTGAGAGCAAAGCATGACTCCCCTACCTGGGCACTGCCCCACCAGGGGGAATAGAACCTCCACCTGCTGGTGCACAGGAAGATGCCCAACCAGCTGAGCCACAGCAGCCAGGGCGGCCTACCTCTTCCTTCATGTAAAAGGTAAGGTTATTCTTGCCTTAAGCAAGCCCTGTCCTTTGTTTCTGTGCATCTAGGTTAACACACCTTGGAAATGCCACCTTTCAGGCTGGGCGGTGTGGCTCAGTGGTTGGGTGTCAACCCAGGAACCAAGAGGTCACTTGGTCAGGGCACATGCCCAGGTTGTGGGCTCTATCCCCAATAGGGGGAATGCAGGAGGCAGCAGATCGATGATATTCCTTTCTCATCGATATTTCTCTCTACCCCTCTCCCTTCCTCTCTCTCTAAAAACATATAGGGTGGGGGGAGGGAAATGCCACCTTTCGCCATCCTTATAAAGGGTGACAGCTCTCTAGAGAGTACATACTCTTAACTATCCTGTAATCTATTTTCTGCCTTGCTTTCTCCCACCTTCACGTAACCTTCCCTCCTTCATCTCAAATGAATAAAAGAAACTATGAAAGTATTATCTGGAGCATTGGAGATCTCCCTTCCCGGCATTTATCCTCAGTTTATAAACTCATAAAAGCTAGTAACCCAGCGCACGGATTCGAGCACATTGAAAGGAAATTAATTAGAAGTGGCTGGTGGGGCAGGACTGGGCTAGGTGGGCCGGACACACCCTGGAGCCAACCCCCTGCAGTCCCTCCCCAGAATCTGTGGAGTGAGAGAGTCCCTCCAACAGGTGGGGTCCTTCAACCGGCTCTCCAACATCCCCTGAGGGGTCCCCAGGTGCTAGAGGGCACTCTGCAAAGCTGCTGTCACACAGGGTGTGGAACGCAAATGCACGTGTGCAGCAAACCAGATTCGAGGCAGACAGTGCCCCAGCAACAACATAACCCACAGCCGAAGGTGGAATTGTACGGCCCTTGAGGAATCAGGCTCCCTCCTCTCTGGTTTCAGGGTGCGTCACCTGAAAACCGCAACCACCAAGTCACTGCAGCTCGGCAACTCCTGCGTTGAATGTCTGCCCCCTGGTGGTCAGTGCACATCATAGCAACCAGTCAGACAGTTGGACACTTAGCATATTAGCCTTTTATATATATAGATATCTACAGGTTTGAACGTTTCTTTTCTTTTTTAAAAGGAAATCTCTTTTATTTAGTTTTTTTGTTTGTTTTTAGAGAGAGAAGAAGGGAGAAGAGATAGAAACATCCCCTGCACACCCCCTGCTGGGGACCCAACTGGCAAAAGTCCATGCTCAGCCACTGAGCACACCAACCCAGCTGGACATTTCTCACATCAACACGTCTATTGATGCCATTGTGCCTCTTTCTTTTCTCATAAACACCCCTCGCCTTTAACTCCCAAATCAGAATACGCCTGACTTTCGGCCTGAGTCTGTGCTTCCTGAATAGCTATTCTTTTGGATCTCAAATAAATGCTTGCTGCCTCTTACTTTGGCCCTCATTTTTAAGTTAACGTGATCTTCCCAATCTCCCAGGCTTTTGCTCTTGGCACCATAGCCGCCTCACTCTGCACCAGTTCGGGTTCTGTCTGGTCAGTGACAGAGACTGACTCGAGGTCTCTTAAAGCAGAGAAAGGATTTGCTGGAAGGAAAACCAGGAGTTGACATAATGGATGGAAAAACTGGGAACCTCCCTTGGGAGATGGGCAGGGACCAGGTAGGGGGCAGCCAGAACTAGAGCCAGGGTCACGGGAACAGTTACTGGCAAATGGATTCTAAACTCCCACAGCGGAGTCCTTCCTGTGCCTTGGGAGGCCTGAGTGGAAGCATCTGCCCGACTGAGCTCCAGCAGAAAGGCCTGGAGAGCAAGTTAAGAAAGAAAAAAGAAGATGGCCTTTTGGCCAATGCCTCAGCTGTCCCAGGTGTGTCTCTTGCTTCAACAGTGTTTGAACAGAACAGACCCAGGGACACCCCTCCTTCCAACCTCCAACCACCCTCCGCCCTCTTTTCCAGTCACCACCTTCGGCACCACGTCCGAGACCAGACAAGGTTTATTTTTTTCTACCGTAACTCCTATTGCCGAACGCCACACCGTAACTCCTATTGCCAAACAACCATGAGCTCCCACATTCGTCACAGTTGTTCCAGGGCCACCCAACCGCCCGACCACCACACCTACCTCTCTGGACTATGTGGCTCCAGGGGGCGGGGGCCACTTCTTCCTCCACTTGGCAGAGAAGTCTGGTGGCGCCTTCTCTCCCAGGAGGGCTGACGCCTCCCCCAGATGAGTGGGCACAACTCAGGGCGCCATGTGAGCCGCCCTGCCTCGGGGAGGAACCCGAGCCAGGCCCTTCTGGACCTGCAGGCCTCGCGTTCTCCCCACAGACCCTCAGCCCTGCCTCCTGCAGAACCACTTCCGGGCGAGGAGGTGAAGCTCATCAAGGAGCTGGGCCTCACCTGCCTCCCTGCAGCCGCGGCCCCCAGGCTGCGCTGGGCCAGTGTCTCCTCCAAAGGCTCCCCCTCCAGCTCCACCAGGAGCCTCTGGAGCCCGGAGGCCTGTGAGGGGCCCCTCTGCAGCCCCTGGTGCCTGGCTTTGCCTGCGCCTCTCCCCGAAACCCCAGCCATTCTTTTACCCACCCGAGCCCTCTCCCATGCATTGGACCCAATGAAACAATAGAGCCTTTTGCAGGAAAAAAAATTCTTAAAAAATAAAGATTACTTTTTGTTTTTAATATGTTTTAATTTCTTTCAGAGAGAGGAAGGGAGAGGGAGAGAGAAACATCAGTGATGAGAGAGAATCATTGATGGCTGCCTCCTGCATGCCCCCTACTGGGGATCAAGCCCGCAACCAGGGCATGTGTCCTGACCAGGAATCGAACTGTGGCCTCCCAGGTCATAGGTTGACCCTCAACCAGTGAGCCACACCAGCTGGGCTGGGAAGCAAGTGTTTTAACTGTAGGCTTTCCTGGTCCTGCTTCCCACCTGGGCTCCTGATGCTGACACAGCTAATCCCACCCGCCCCCCACATCCAAACCACGGATGCATCCTGTAGAGACTGTTTTCATACTGGTCTTGTGACTCTCTGTGTACCCAGTGACCTTCACCCCAGGCTAGCACTCACCCCTCGAAGGAACAGCTGCCAGAACAGCTGGATAGTATGGTGCAGTGGTTAAATCAGGACTCTCAAGCCAAATTGCCTTGTTTCAGACCACTAGCTGTGTGACCTCTGGAAAGTTATTGGCTTCTCTGTGCTTTCTCATCTATAGAACAAGGATAACAACACTGTCTCTTACGCTGATAGTGAAGATAAGTGCATTCTTGTATGCACAGTGCTTCTGAGGCGCCTGCAGCGGTGAGCATGCTCTATAACGGAGAGCTCGGATATTATTCCCAGGCCCATTATCTACGCTGGAGTCTCCAAAACTTTTCTCTCTCTGCCTCCCCTCAGTTCTCTGATGGAATACAACCCCTTGGCTTGCTTCTAAGCCATGCTGGGTTGGCCTGGCCTTCTCCGGCCCAATCTGGAATGTCCTCAGCTCAGGTAAAACCAGTCTCCCTGGCGCCTCCAGGAGGTCTGTCCCTAAGAGGAGCTCTTTCTGCTGAGTCCCACCGGCTGCAGGTTCGATCCCAGCCCCAATCTGAGAGAGTGTGGGAGGCAACCAATGGATGTATCTCTTTCACATTGATGTTTCTCTCCTCTTCCTCCCTCCCTCCCTCTCCCCCCCCTCACACTCTTCCTCCCTTCCTCCCTAAAAATCAATGGAAAAAATATCCTCGGGTGAGAATTAACAACAACAAAATTCCGAGCTAAAGGCGGCCATGGGTGGGTGTCGAGTCCTAGGCGAATCTTGAACTTGGAGCTTTCTAGTGTCTGTGTTCGGTAAGACAGCATAACTTTGAAATGCCAGAGTAGCTTTCTTTTCCAAAACCCTCAAAGGCACAGCCGCAGGCACCAGAGTGTGAGACCTCACTGTCATCTTGCTGCCCACATGCCGTCTCCATGTGTAACTCCTCTGTGCCCACCAATGTAAGAGAAGCGTGTCTCTGTTTTACGCTTTTCTTGTGTTTTACTCTTTCTCCAACCTCAGAGAGTTCCCTGCTTGGCTTCCTCCCCTCCGGCCTAACCGACCGGACCCCGGACCATGGATGGACTTCATGGAACACGCCCTCACAGCTCCTCCTTCGATTCTAATGTAAAAACTAAACAGCAAAAGCGCCGGATCATGTTCTCAACCCACTGAGAGGTTGCTTCCTGGCACTTGTCATCAGTGTGGCTCAAATACGCTCTTACAAGACTTTCTCTTAGAGCGGATGTTCTTCTGACAACAGCCACGAGAAATGGCGGGAGCTGATGGGATGAGGGAGGGGCCACATGGATCTGTGGTAAGTGGAGGTAAGGAACATGGAGGAAGGGCATCTGAGGGGCAGACTTTCTCCCCACCTCCCCCATGCACCCCTGCAGGTCAGGGGAGTGTGGCCCACACCATCCCTCTGGGCGTAAAGCGCCCTTGCTGGCCATTCCCACCTGGAAAAACCCTCCAAAGCATTTCCTCCACCGTCTCTCTGAGGCCATGGAACCTCAGCACTCTGACCGCCATGCCCTGGGCATTTATCCAGTGCTCCTTTGCAGATCAATATTTGTGTCCGTCCTCCCTGCCTCCCCTACATTCTGGTCTTCCCCTGTCACCCCCAGTAACAGCACAGTTACCCCCAGTGGAGGGAAACGCACCCCGGCTTCCCCAGGCCTCACAGCTGTCCTCTCGCTGGACCCTATGACAGTGCCCTGAAGGAGGCAGCAGCCTCCATCTTGCAGGTGGAAATAGAAAGGAGGGAGGAGGCTCGGAGAGGCTACAGAACTTTCTCACGTCCCCACCGCTGGGACTTAACCCAGCTCTCCCGAGTTCTCCCCAGAGGGGCCGGCTGTGGGCTGTGTCACGCCTGCAGTGCCCTGCAGAGCGCTCACTATACAGGCCGATCCGCAGCAAACATCTGGTGAAGCGGAAAGTGAGCCATTTTCCGTCCCCTCTAGGGACAGGCAGAGCGGGCGTCTGCCCTCGAGGAGGACTGTCCCACAGAGCCCCGGGGTCCCTTCCAGGGCCCCCCTCCCCCCCCTCCTTCCCCTACTCATGGGCTCTGGCGCCTTTCCCCTGCCCTGCTGGCCCTTCTCTGTACACACTCCCTCCGCTCGCCTCCCTTTATGCCCAGGGCAGCTGGGCCCCGCGGTGGGAAAGTGTGGCACAGTGTGGCCCCCGACCACACCCCCACCGTTCCAGCCTCGGTCTCCTCATCTGGTGGGGGGAGAGGCGGGAGGAACGGCTCCTGCCCTAGCCCGCAGGGCCATGTGTAGGAGTCTATAAAGATGAAACAGGCCGTGATAAAACACTCAGCTGAAAAGCCTGGGAGGCCGTAAAAGGTTACACAACTGCAAGGGGTTCCGGGCGGGCTGTGACGCGGGCATTAAACTGGACCCTCTCGGAGATATTCACCATAAAAGGTTACAGAGCCCCGGGGGCGGGGGGGGGGGGGATCTGAGCAGTGTGCTTGCTCCCGGGGGTGATTTTTGTTTCTTCATTTGTGCTTCTTCTAGTTTTCCCATCATTTATTTACTCTGAAATCGGTGGTGGGGGGGGAGTTATATAAAAGGCAAACTTCTGAAACAGAAGCATCTAAACTCCTGCTCTGATGCTGTGTTAGAGGGAGGGCCTAGCCAGCGACAGAGAAGAGGTTTGCCCGCTGCCCTGGAGGTGAAGGCGCTGGCCCACCCTCACTCACCCCTGCCCCGCTTCTCCCCCAGGGCCGCTGGGGAGCCCACAGGAAAGGGGTTCCTGGCCCTGTGCCCACCACACGCTTCTTCCCTGAGTGGAGCATGGAGCCTAGAGCCCTGTGCGTCCTCAGGACGCCCCAAAGGGACGCACGCTCCGAGCCTCCCGCCCTCCTGAGCTCCAGACCCACCTCTGGCTGCCCTGGGACACCTCCTCCTGGGCGTCCCGCTGGCCCCTCGGGTGGCATGTCTGTGGCAGGCACTATTCAGGGCTCACCCTGCTTCCAGGCTCCCAGACGCCAGTTCTCTGCAGAGCAGAACAGGGGATGGTGGACCTCAGCCCCAGTCGGAACCAGTCCCTTCCCCTCCTTCACAGATGTGAGTAGAGCAAGGGACACCGAGCCCGTTGGGTCCGCTGAGGGTCAGTTGGCTGGGAAGCTGCTAGAAAAGACTTTCCTTACCAGATTTTTAAAAAGCCTGCCTGAGGGGGTGGCTCAGGGGTTGAGTGTCTACCTGGGGACCCAGGAGGACACTGTTCCATTCCCAGTCAGGGCACACGCCCGGGTTGCAGGCTCCGTCCCCCGTGGGGGGCGCGCAGGAGGCTATCTCCCTCACCCTTCCTCTCTCTGACATCAACTTTTTAAAAAACATACTTAAAAGAGCCTTCTGAGGAGACCTTGTGCTTCCACCCCTCCTTTCTGCACTCCATTCGCCAGAGGGGCTGACCGACAGCACTGGGTCTTGGAGCCGCTGTCCCTCTCCCAGAATGCTTTGTGCGGGGGAACTAAAACCTTGCTTAAACTGCTGCCGGTTGGGTATTCTGCTACTTGCAGCCAAAATCATTACAATTTGATACAAGAACCAAAATGACACTCCCATTTCTCCTTCCCAGGTCTGTTCCTCCAGTTCCCGTGTAAAGGCCACTTCTGCCCACCGACCCTCCCACACCCTTCCCTCCTCTTGCCCCTCAGTTTCGCATCTCCTCTGCTCTCCCCGCCTCTGCCACTCCTGCAGCTCAGGCCCAAAGCCCCGCTACCTCCGAGTTCCCTCCTCCACCCACATTGTTACCCACAGTGAGATTATGTGTCTCCTTTAAGCGTCGACGGGCTCCAGACTGATATTCAAAATCCTGTGCGAGGCAGTCAAGGCAACACGGCCCCAACCACCTCCTGCTCTCACCTGCCGCCACCCCTCCCCGGTCCTATCCTGTAATTTTAGCCACTTCAGAGTATTCACTGCACAGACTCTCACCCTATACCCTTGCTCTCTGTTATCTCGTCCTTGAAAGTGAATGCCTCCTTATCCTCAAAACTCATGTCCGATGTTTCCCCTTCCGTGGAGCCCTCCTCACCACAAATAAACATCCCTTCCTCCGGGAGCCCACACCTGTTGTTCCACTTACACCACTGTTCCAATTCTTATCTTGTATTCTAATTACATGTTTGCCAGGAAACTAGATTCCTTTAGGGCAAGGATATATTTCAGAGTCCCCAGTGCCTCCCAGTACAGTGTTTAACATGAACAGTTAATTTTATTTATTTCATTTTTTTTTTTTTTGAAAGAGAGAGGAAGGGAAAGGGATAGAGAGACAGAAACACTGATGAGAGAGAAACATCATCGATCGGCTGCCTCCTGCAAGCCTCCTTCTGGGGACTGAGCCCAAAACCCAGGCATGTGCCCTGACCGGGAACTGAACTTCCATCTCTGGGTTCCTGGGTTGATGCTCAACCACTGGGCCACACCAAGCAGGCAATCAGCCCATTTCTGGTGGAAGAGGCAGCAGAACACAACGCCTCCTGGAACACTATCCCATCCTCCTTACCATGGCCTCTCCCTTCTCCCTCCCATTCCCCATCCTGTCCAAACTCCTCTTCCCTGCCACGGACTCCCAGGGGAAGAATTCCACCCTTTTCCATGGAATCATGAGTTGGATGTGTGTAAGTGGGAGCAGATCCGTGAGGTTCTGCTCACTCTGGCCCTCCGTAAAAGAGCTGGACGAGTTAGGGGCCAAAAGAATCTGGCTTTAGCTTGGCAACAACATCCCCAGCACTTTCCCACATTGTGAGATTCTCCAAAATCTAGAAAAGCCGATGCTCAGGTTTCATCTAAAACATAAGCTCATGACAGCTGGGCCTCTCCTGCTGTCCCCCACTAAGCCCCCACTCCAACCGGGTCCAGTCTGACTGCGTGCTCCATGAACACCTGTGAGGGAAAGTCAATCCCAGGCGTATTTCTAGGTTCTAAGAACCAGTCAGCTCAAGCGTTCAGCAACTGAAGAGAACCTGAGGATGTGTGTGGATGTGTGTATTTATATCTATAAATACAGGATAAAAACATATTATAAAAACAATTTATATATATTTACAAACAATATTTAAAACTATTTTTAGCCCTGACCGGTTTGGCTCACTGGATAGAGTGCTGGACTCTGGACTCAAGGATCCCAGGTTTGATTCCAGTCAAGGGCATGCACCTTGGTTGCGGGCACATCCGCAGTAGGAGGTGTGCAGGAGGCAGCTGATCGATGTTTCTCTCTCATCGATGTTTCTATCTCTCTATCCCTCTCCCTTCCTCTCTGTAAAAAATCAATACAATATATATATTTTTTAAATATATTTTTAAATAAACCCTGATGTGCTCGTCCTATTAAAATATATATATATATATTTTTGGCCCTAGCCGGTTTGGCTCAGTGGATGGCGCATCGGCCTGTGGACTGAAAGGTCCCGGGTTCGATTCCCGTCAAGGGCATGTACCTTGGTTGTGGGCACATCCCCAGTAGGGAGTGTGCAGGAGGCAGCTGATCGATGTGTCTCTCTCATTGATGTTTCTGACTATCCTTCTCCCTTCCTCTCTGAAAAAATCAATAAAATATATTTAAAAAATATATATATTTATATACTATATATATATATATATATACTATATATATATATATATAATTGATTTCAGAGAGGAAGGGAGAAGGAAAGAGAGAAACATCAATGATGAGAGAAAATCATTGATCGGCTGCCTCCTGCACGCCCCCCACGGGGATTGAGCCCACAACCTAAGCATGGGCCCCTGATCAGAATCGAACCCAGGACCTTTCAGTCCATAGGCCAACATTCTATCCAGTGAGCCAAGCTGGCTAGGGCTATAAATACATGTAAACTGTCTACCTCCCTAGCCAAGTGGTTCCATTGGTTGGACTGTCATCCCATACACAAAAGGTTTTGGGTTGATCCTCGACTGGGCACCTATGGAAGGCAACTGATCAATGGTTCTCTCTCACATCAATGTTTCTCTCTCCCTTCCTCTGGCTCTAAAAATGAATAAAAATGTATCCTCAGGCAAGGATTTAAAAGAAAATTACTAAAAACAATGTTGTTTACCAAGAGTTTGCAACAAGAAAAAATGTCTTCTGTCATAAAGTTAAAGGAGAGGGGGAAATACATGAAGGAAATGTGTGATATTTATCGCACTGTGTAGCAGCAAGCAATCCCCCAGCCCATCCCCCAAGTCTCACAAGCAAAAAACGGGCTGGAAAGGGATGAAGATGTTAATAGTGGCTGGTGGCTCCTCCTCCCCTTTATTCTCCTGTTCTCTCTCTCTCTCTCTCTCTCTCTCTCTCTCTCTCTCTCTCTTAGTTAATTCTTACCCAAAGTTATTGTTTCCATTGATTTTTGGACATAGTGGGAGGGAGGGGGAACCACAGAGAGAAACATCAGTGTGAGAGAGACATCGATAGATCACCTCCCCCACTCGCCCAACCTGCTGTGCCTTTCCCAGAATTGAACCTGGGACTCTTCAGTCCAAGGGCCAAAGCTCCAACCACTGAGCCAAACCAGCTAGGGCTCCTGTTCTCTCTTTTCCAACTTTACACACATCCTATATAATAATAATATATAATAAAAGGCTAATATGCAAATTGTCCCCTCCAGGGACATTGAACCAGGTGGCAGGGCGGCCAGCCAACCGCTCAGGCCTCGCCCCCTCTGTGAGATAGGCCTGAGGGGGCAGGCGGGCAGGACCCCGCCCGTGCCCGATTCCTGCACCAGGCCTCTGGTTATTAATAAAGTGGGAAATATACACACTTAACTAATAGTAAAGTGGGAAACATACACTTTATTTTTCAAAATGACATTGAGGGAATGGCACAGAGGTTCAGGCCTCCCACCCCTACCCCCCTGTCTAAAGATACCCTCAGGGGCTGGGCCAGGTTAGCAGGCGCCCCGGGACTCTGTGGCTCTGCCACCCAACCACAGGGTGCTCAGTAAAGGAGGAGCAATCAAGTAGCTCTGCCAGTTCCAGACTGGAAATAGCGCCTCCAGACGGGCAATGCCCCCAGAGGTGGACAATATGTCCCTTCATAGGTCGGGCCTCCTGCAAGACACTCAGAGGGCTAATCCTGTCTCAGGAATTCACAGGGAGGCCCAGGAGGGGAATTTCCCAGACAGGCAGACAGACAGACACCTCAGACCGCTCCGCCACTGAGCACAGATGTTTGCCTGGGGGTGCTGAGCGCCTTCCCAAGCGCACCGGTTTGCGGTGAGAGATAGCCCAAAGCCAGAGACAAGACCCGCCTGGGCAGGCTGGGGGCTGCGGTGGGGGCGGAGCGCGGTGGGTTGGGCTTCAGGGCGGGTCTCCGGGCATCTGTCTGTCTGTCTGGGTCACGCAGCGCCTGCAGCTCTCCTCCGCGTCCAGCAGGCGTCGCAGCGGCTCTGGCGTGTGGCTCCGCAGTCTGCTAGGGCGCTTCCAGGCAAGTTTGTGGTGTAAATAGTGGTTTGTCTCTTTCCCCTGACTGGTCCCGAGGCTCCCCGAGGGCAGGAATGTTATCTTAGTCGCCGCCTTACCTTCGTTGCTAATGACAACACCCAGCCCCTAATGGGTGCCCCATTAGGTCTGAAAAACGACCCCCAAACACAAAAATATACGCATAGAAGAGTAAGGAGAGCAAAGCCTGAAGGGAGAAGGTTGGGGAAGCGCCACGCTGGGGAAGGAGGCTCCGTGTTCCGTTCGGGCTTCCAGTCCCCCCCGCCCCCCCCGACACACACACCTTTTTTCCACCGAGACGCGGCAGGGCGGGGACCCGCCGGCTGGGGCGGAGCGAGCCCGAACCTGCCCGACCTCGCAGCGCAGCCGAGGGACCCGACGCGTTCCCGCCCCACAGCCCCGTCCATCGGCGGAAAGGGGGAGTGTGCCCCGAGCCATGCCCTCCAGGGGGCACCCCTGGGCTCTCCTCCCCGGCGCTACCATCACCCCCCTCCTGCACCCCCCTCCGGGTCTTGTCAGAGCAGTGAGTGGGTAGAAGCACCTTAGCTCAACAGTGATGTCACCCACTCAACAATTACTGACCAGCTGCTAGTGTGCCAAGCGCTGTGCCCGGCGCTGGCCATGCAGCAGGGCACCGGACACCTGCCCTCGCGGAGCTTCGATTCCGTGGGACCCAGACGAAGGGATGGGATCACCTCTCGTTGGGCACGTGGGAGGCCGACACCCAGGTGACGTCCCAGGTGAGTAAAAGGCGCGTGAGGCGCCGCCCTGGAGATGGGCCTCGGGTAGACTTCGCCCCGGCGGGAGGGTAGGACGTCGGGCCGGGCACGTCTCCTGGGGCAGGAGCGAGGCGGGGGGCGGGGGGCGGGGAGAAGGCGCGCGAAGCCAGGTCTAGACCTTGCAGGCAATGGGTCAATATTTACGGTCCGCCCGGCACGTCCCACGGTCCTCCGCACTTGCACCCCGGCTGGGGGCGGGGAGCCAGCTGGGCCCTCCTCCGCCCAGGCCCCGCCCCGCGGGGTCAGTGCAGGACTAGCCGCGGCGTCCCGGCCCCGAGTAATTACAGGGGCTGTCGCCAGCCCTGGCCGTAAAAGAGAAGGATGAAACGGCCCGGGAGCCGGGGAAGCGGGGCCCGCGCCGGCCGGGGGGGGGGGGGGGGGGGGGGGACCGGAGCCCGCGGCTTCCCGCGCTGCGCCGCTGCGTGGAGGGCTGGCCGCCCGGCACACAGTCCGGCCCTTCCACGCAGACACGCCACCCGATCCACACCTGCCCGCAGTCCCGCCCGCCCGCCGGCTCCCCGGTACGGACGGCAGACCCTTGCGAGGAGCCCCCCCGCCCCCCGCGAATTCCAGGGGGTTTGTTTACGGGGCGCGGGGGAGGGGGCCGAGCTGGGGTCTGGAGCTGACGATTGGGAGACCCGTCTGCCCAGCCCCGGGCCGCCGCGTGAACACTCCTGCCCCCTCCCTACCCCACGCACCCTGCCGGCCTGTGCACTTGCCTTCCTCTTCAGACATCAGCAAACACACACCCAAGTCTCACACGCTCCCCACCGACCGCAGACGCAGCGGCGACGGGTCCAGAGGCGCGCACACTCGCACCCCAGCACAGGGGTCTGACCTGCCAGATGCACATGTGTGGTTAGTCACTCTTCGCGCTCACATTCTCACCGTGCACACTCAGCCCATTCGCACGGTGCACGCGTGTACACACACACACACACACACACACACACACACGAAACAGGAGCCAAGCCTGTCGCGGGCCCCGGGTGCGTCTCCTCCTCTCCCAGGCACAGAGGTGCACGTTACACACTTGGTCACTCAGGGTCACACTTGATTCCCGGCATCTAGGCGATGACACAACCTCCCGAACAAAGACAACATTGACAAATCCAACAAAAACAAACAGCCGCGTGTTTGAGGAGGGGCAGCTGAGCGCAGCCCGGGGCGGGGAGAGTGTGGGAACGCGGGGAGCCTGGGGGGGCGGGGAGCGCGGGGCGGTGCGGGGCCTGTCCACAACCTGGCAAGGCCCGCGCGCCGCGCGGGAAAGCCGCGTCTCGGCCCCGCGTGTGCGCGGAGCTGCCGGCCCCGCTCCCCCGCAGGCGGCTCCGCGGGGGACACAGACCCGCCGCCCCGAACAGGCCCGCGAGGGAGCGGACGCGCAGCTCGGGGCGGGTCTGCCGGGCGGAGCCGCGCGCTCCCCTCCTCCCCCTCCCAGGCCCCGGGCCCCCGGGCAGCCGCGCCGGGCGGGGCGGGGGGCGGGGCGGGGTGTCGGGCGGCGCTGGCCAAAAGGCGGAGTCCGAGGCGCTGGAGCCAAATCTGTGAGCCGTGCCGACTGCGAAACCCGAGCGCCGAGCCGCCTGCGCCGGGAGAAAGCCAGCGGGAACCCCGGCCCTGACGAGCCCTCGCCCCCGCCCGGCCTGCGCGGGCCCCGCGCGATGGAGTTGCTCTGGGCCCCTCTCCTGGGTCTCTGCTATAGCCTGGCCGCTGCCGACCGCCACACCGTCTTCTGGAACAGTTCAAACCCCAAGTAAGCCCCGAGCCTGCGGCCCACAGGGGCGCCCGCTTGGCACCGCCTCTGCACCCCAGTCCCACTGCTCCAGCCAGCCCCTGCCTGGAGTCCTGGGGCGGCGAACCAGAGGCGGGAGGGATTTCTTAAATGTTTTTCCCCTCTCCTCTCCCCCAGACCTGGGAGGAGGCCACCCCAGGGTAGGAACCTGCCGGTGTCTGCTTCCTATTTCTATTTCTGTCCCTCCTTTCCTGCCCTGTGGCACCTCTACTTCTCCAAGGCGAGGCGCCCATGCTGAAGTGACCCTGCCCCCTGCCCCCCCCCCCGCGCGGACCACCCTCCCTGGCCACCAGGGCCCTTGTCGGTCCCTCCACCACCAAAGCCTGAATCCCTCTCCTTGCCTGTCACTTGGGCATCGGCCCACACGGACAGGTACATCAGGAGGAGGCAGAGTGCCCGCTGTAATCCTAGAAGGCCCTCTCAGGAGGGGCCGGGGCTGCCGAGAACGCTCCTTCTGTATTTAGGGTGACTGTGGGAAGCTCCCCACCAAGGCATCTTTTGAGATGACAGGAGGGAGGCACGCGCTGTGGGTGAGCAGCTAAGGCAGTCATCTGTTTACAAGGTTCAAGCAGTAAAACTAAAGCGATGGGGGAGGGAGGTCGTGGGGAAGGTTCAGAAGGAATGGAAGGGGTTAAAAGGTTACCAAGAGCTCTGGGCAGGAAGGAGTTAATTCCTCCCGGGCAGTTTTAGGGCTGCGAGGCAAATGGTACTGGACTGGAGAAGCTCCGTGGGACCCTTTGTTCTCGCCCTTGAGGTTTCTGAAGTTATGGGGACAATATCTGTGGAGAAACAGGAGAGGCGGGGTAGGGAGAGGAGGGCCGAACAGCTTGGGGTCGGGAAAAACACTACACTCAGCGGGGCTGCCCCCAGCCCCTCTCATGAAGACATTGTGCCAGCTTGCTCTGGACCTGCAGCAGTATTGCTTGGTGAGAGGGTCTGTGCCTGTGGCAGGCTGGGTGAGAACAGCTAGCTGCCAACCCAGAGGGCAGTACCCTCTTGCCCACGGTTTAAAAGGGGCAGCCCAGCCAGCCCTCCCCCACCCCGCTCCCTGCTGCCTGCTCCTTGCTGTCTGCTCTTTGCTTCCTTGACCAAATCTTGCCCTAGTGGGAGAGAGCAAAGTCCCTGTTTATGCCCATGCCAGGTGCTGGAGGAGGAGGAGGGGACAGGAAGCTGGGAGTAGGGAGGGGGTGACCTGGCCTTTTCCGTTCCCAAGCTCCCAGGTTTCCTCTCTTTCAGGAAGGAGCCTCTTCCTTGCCTTTCCCCGCCTTCCCTGACGCCACTGCCCCCCTTTCCCCGATGGAGAGCAAGAGTCAAAAGGGTCCTAAGTGGAACAGGCTGTACCCCAGGAAAGGGATGACGGGTGCCCCCACCAAGCAGAGTTCTGCCTGTTCACCGGGCCACATGCACCCCTACCATTCCCAGAACTCAAGAGAAGCCAGTCCAGCCTGGAGTCCACGGGCAGCCACGCGAGGCCCAGCTGAGGCCGAAGATGAGGTGGCAACGGGCTAGGCGGGTGTGAGGCTGGCACAGTGACTCAGGGCAGTGCGCACCCGTCGGCCCTGGGATCTTGGAGGGGGCAGCTTGGAATGAAGGGTGGTGCGATCTGGGCACTGGCCGCCTTGGTACTGGAGGGACAAGTACCCTGGCCATTCAGACCTGCCAGCTCCCTTTGCCCGGGGCGAGTGCCCAGGGCGAGTGGACACTGTGCCATCCAGTTCCACATTTGACAAGGTAACTTTTCACGGAGTCTCGTGAATGCCGGGGAGGGTGGCAGAGGTGGATGAGGAATGAGTCAGTACCCTTCACTGGAATGGGGGAAGGATGCCAGGCCCAGAGCTGAAATACCTGTTCTGAAATGGCTTCTATGTTTATCTCTCCAGAGAGGAATTTTAAAAGCCTCTCTCTGCTTCTCTCTCTCTCCCTGCCTCCCCCCCAGCCTCTCATTCTCCTTCTCCTCTCCGGGGTGGGGGAGGGGCCCTGGTAAGCCTAGCTGGAGAACTGACCCGCACCGCAAGGCCAGGTCTCTTAGGGGTCATGCTGACTGGGCAGTGGGTGCCCACCAAGGCCTTGGCCCAATTCCCAACACTCCTCCCACCACCCATGCTTTGGTTTGTAGCAAGTTGGCAGCCAACTCTGCTGAGTCTCTAGCTGACAGTGCTTAGGGGAATTCAGAGGAGCTGACCAGCTTGGAGAGGGAGGTGAGGAGGCACTTTTCCCCCTTACAGGACCCCACCCAGACTGGAGCCAGGTGTCTGGAGCTGGGGGGAGGGACTGGTGGGCAGTCAGGCTGGAGCCTGTGGAGCCTGGAGGGAATGGGCTGGGGGAGGGGAGCTGGCTCCACCTTGGGAGGAGAGGCCGCCTCAGATCTGAGAACTCCCGCATTTCTGGAGCTCACCTCACAGCTGATTGTGTGGCTTTTGCAGATAAAGGGACAGTGGTGTTGTGGGTGCTTTGAGGAAGGTGGACAAGGGGACCTGAGCATCCTTTTAAATAGCTAAAAGGAGAAGTCTGAGGGGAATGAATGAATTGGTGGATTCAGCATTATCTGTGGGCCTGGGTATACGGGAGATTTGGGGGGAAACGAAGCTGAGAAATGTGAGATGCACACAGTGGGTCAGGGCGCGAGATGAAAGGAGCAAGAGAAATGGAGACATAATGTGTTGGGGCTGGTGCTGGCCTGGTAGA
This sequence comes from Murina feae, assembly GCA_004026665.1. NCBI lineage: Eukaryota > Metazoa > Chordata > Mammalia > Chiroptera > Vespertilionidae > Murina > Murina feae. The sequence continues at coordinate 25,581 of PVJC01005007.1, forward strand.
GAAAGGGCTGCTTGGATCCTGAGGGAGAGTGGTCGAAGGGTCTCAGACTGGGTCCAGTAGCATTTCAAGGAACACCTGGTAGAATATTTATGGGTAGAAGGGAATGATGAGTGAGCTAAGGAAATATTTAGAAGCCCGTCCTTGGGCAAATATCAGGGGGGAATGGGAAGTGCTTTGTTGTCTAAAAGACACCAAGTGGATGCTATTTATTGGGTTATAGGACACAACGATGGTGGAGGGACGTTTGGAAATGGTGGAAAGATATTTGAGAGATCAAGATCAGTAACTGTTGGGAGTTGAGAATGTCGAGACATCTGTGTGGGGCTCCAGTGCGACGTGTGAGGCAGTCATGTGAACATTCGGAGACTCAGGGCTCCGGACTGGCTTCTGAGTGACTGCTGGCTTCCTTCCCCTCTGCGCGTGTCCAGGTTCCGCCACGAGGACTACACAGTCCATGTGCAGCTGAATGACTACCTGGACATCATCTGTCCCCATTATGAGGATGACTCTGTGGCAGCCAGTGCCATGGAGCAGTACACACTCTACCTGGTGGAGCTTGAGCAGTACCAGCTGTGCCAACCCCAATCCAAGGAGCAGGTCCGCTGGCAGTGCAACCACCCCAGTGCCAGGCATGGCCCCGAGAAACTGTCTGAGAAGTTCCTGCGCTTCACGCCCTTTACCCTGGGCAAGGAGTTCAAAGAGGGACACAGCTACTACTACATCTGTGAGTGCCTGGGAGGCCTGCACGAAGGTGCCCATGGGGGGGGGGGTGCGCGCAGCTGGCGTGATGCAGATGCCCGAGTACCTGTTCAGTGTAGAGAAAAGCCGCAGAGGGCCTCTCCAATCCTGGATTCTGTTTTCATTCATTCACATTACAAATGTGGAGTGAGCTTCTACTGAGCTTGGCACTCTGATCACAAAGATAAATTAAACACTACAGGGTCCCTGTCCTCAAGGAAGCTGGGAAGAGACACACACAGGGTAACAAGCCATTAGCGCAGTATGCTGTGGTAGACATGAACACGGGCCCTGGAGGAATGACCTGGGTACTTCCAGGTTAGGGGGGCTCAGAGAAGGCTTCCTGGTTTCCCAGAGCTTTGGACAAGCAGAGGACTTGGCCATACATGAGGGGACACGTGCAAAGGGAACATGACATTATCAGGGAACTCCGTGTGGCTGGAGTAGGAGGGACACTTGGGGAGATGGACAGGGACCTAAGCAGTGCTAAGGAGTCTATCCTGAGGGCCCTGGGAGATTTTAAGAGAGGTCAGATCAGCTCTGTGTAGAATGCATGCAGGCCTCACCCTTTCAGTGGCGCCTAGGCCCAGAGTATACAAAATACCCGTGTAAGGGGAATATACCGGGCAGACCTCGCCCGACTTCCAGCTGGGAGGAGGGAAGAATGGATGGACTGTGGGGAGGGCACAGTGGCCCTGTTCTTGTCACCGCCACCTCCAAAGCCAGGGTTATCCCAAAGAAAGGAGGTTGGGCTGAACATGGGCAGAAAGTGGGCAAAACCTAAGGAGGGTAAGAACCAAGGCTGAGAGGGAGGAAAGGGATTCAAATGAGCAGGGACCGAGAAAGGGGGGCCAGACAGGCATGTGCTCTTCTGTTTCCTTCCCCTTCCTCAATCCTGTGTGGGTTTATCTTGCAGCCAAACCCATCCACCACGCAGAAGACCGGTGCTTGAGGTTGAGGGTGACTGTCAATGGCAAAACCAGTGAGTGTCAGTGCCCTGCGAACCTCCTTCCTCCACCCCTGTTCTGGGCCTGATGACCTGGGGTGGTGGGGAGTTCCACTGCCCAGCCCCCGGCACTCCCACTCCTGTCTCCCTGGGACAGTACCTGACCTATGGCCTCCTCTGTGTTTTAGCTCACAGTCCTCAGGCCCACGACAATCCACAGGAAAAGAGACTTGCAGCTGGTAGGTGGCTGGGGCAAACAAGGGGGTCTGCTGGAGGAGGTTGGGGACAGGAGGCAGGGACTGGGGAAACCTTGCTGGGTCGAGGGCTAGTGCCAGAAAGTGGGACTGCTCACCTGAGAGCCTTGGCCCTCCCCCCTTGCAGATGACCCAGCGGTGCAGGTTCTACACAGCATCGGACACAGCGCCGCCCCCCGCCTCTTCCCTTTTGCCTGGGCTGTGCTGCCGCTGCCGTTCCTGCTGCTGCAGACCCTGTGATGTTGGATGTCACATGTAGCCTAAGGACTGAACAGGGCTGACAAGGCAGGGGCAGGCACCCTCACCTATCCTGGGGCACCTCCCGAAGCCCCCGTGCTGGGAACCACTCCCACCACATGCACAAGCTGCCACCCGGCAGCCTCAAAACGGGTCAGTATTAAGGGTTTCAACCCACAGAAGGTTGGCAAGCCTGGTAGTGCCATCCCTGCCTCCACCTCAGCAGGACGGACAAAGCGAGACGGTTCTTACCCTGCCATTCTGGCCTTTAAACAAACAAAAAAAAACACCAAAAAACCCACCACCAACAAAAACAAGCTGTGCAGCTATGGACACTTAAGAAGTGCACTCGCGAGGTGGGAGCTGAGCTGGAAGGGATCTGGGGTCATGTGGGAGGACACTGAACTTGGCAAAGATGCCCCTTCCACAAAGAGCCAGGATGCCAGGATGGACTGAAGGAAAAAGCAGGAGTTTCCTGCCCAGGAGAGGCAGAAATGCTTGGGCAGCCAGCCTCTGCCACCCGTGGAGCTGCCCAGCCCTGCACCCTCTACCCTGGGGCAGCACCCCCAAAGCTGTGCCAGCAGGGGGCTGTGCCCACCTCTTCCTGGAGTGTAGCTGTGAGGGCAGGGCCCGGATGTACAGAATTTGTATATAAATATGTGTATCTACTGATTTATAAAACTGGAATTTTTTATACATTGTTTGTGTCAAAATAAAGATGTGTTGTGTTTTTGGACTTGCTTTTCTGCCCTCCATACTCACTGGTATAACCACTGAGTCCCTGCTATGGAGGGTACCAGTAGCGATGGGTTTGCACTTGCCCCACTCCCCACCTGGCAGCGCGGGCTGTGGGCTGTGGGCGGGACAGGTACCCCTGCAGCGGGGACAGTGGGGCAGCCTCCAGCGGAGCCCGGGCCGCCCGCAGCCCCGCCGACGGAGACTGTGGGAACCTGGGGGGGAGTTCCCAGCTGCAGGTCAGGGTCGGACCGGGGTCAACATGAGACGCGTTCAGTGGACCGTCCGGGTTGGGGGAGGGCACCTGCCAGACCCGATGACCCCGGCAACCCCTGGTGACAGGGCAGTTAGAGGCTGCGGCCACCGGGGAGCCGCCCACCCCGTGCACCGCCGAGGTTCCGCCGGGAGCGCCGGTCGGGTGCAGCAGCTTTTGCTGTGGTTTCCACGCGGGCCCGCGGGAGAGCGGAGCTGGGGTCCCGGGGACCACGGGGCACGCGGAGGGCGGGGAGCCGCGGGCCGACCGAGACCCGGAGGGCGACGTCAGCACCGGGAGCCTCGGAGCCGGCGGCCGGCGGCCGGCGGCCCGGGGGGCGGGGCCTGAGCTCCCGCCCACGTCGGAGGCCGGGTTCCGGTTCAGTTTCCGGGGGACGCGGGGGAGGGTGGGGCCACTCCGAGCCCGGAGCGCGGAGGCCGGCCCTCCGCGCGGGAGCCGGGCCGGGCCGAGCGGGATGGAGGCGGGCGCGGCGGACGCGCTGCTCTCCGGGCTCTGCGTGGCCTTCACCCTCGGCATGTTCTCCACGGGCCTGTGAGAGCGCGGCCGGGGCGGGCGAGGGCAGGACCGGAGGCCGGGAGAGGAGCGAGAGGGGACCGGGACGTGGCTGCAGCCCCGGGCTGCGTCCGGAACCTGGGGTCCAAGTGGCACCGGGTCGAGGGCACGGGGGTACCAGGGCGCGGAGGGCGGACGCGGGGTCTGCCGCGGTCGGGAGGATGGCAGGCTCTGGGGGTCTCCCTTCCCCTCACCCCTGCCTTCGGGCACTGTTACAGCTCGGACCTCAGGCACATGTGGACGACGCGGAGAGTGGACACTGTCCAGTTCCTGCCCTTTCTCACCACGGATGTCAAGTGAGAGGGGTGCCGGCTGCGGCGGGAGAGACTGTGTCGGGGGGGAGCCTGGAAGAGGCCCACATGCAACCCCTCGGCGAACGTCCCTCTCCCCCTGCAGCAACCTGAGCTGGCTGAGCTACGGGGCCTTGAAGGGAGACGGGACCCTCATCGTGGTCAACGCCGTGGGCGCGGTGCTGCAGACCCTGTACATCTTGGTGTACCTGCACTTCTGCCCGCGGAAGGTAGCGGCCCGCCCTGCACCCCCTCCCTGCCGCTGCCCTGCCTCGCTGGCAGGACACACAGTGCTTCCTGGAAGACGTGACGAGCTGCCACCTTTTCCTAGAAGACCCCCTCCCCCCGCAGCCCTCCTTCCTCCTTGGAGCCGGCCTTGCGGCTCACATCGCCCCTTATTCGGGCAAGGCTGGTAGCTCTGCCCACCGGGATGGTGCCTTGCTGCTCGACACACTGAGGGAAAGGGCTTTTGTCTCCCTCAGCTCCTCAGAGCCAGGGCCAGTGCTGAGAATGCCATGATTCGCTCTTTCCCCAGTCAGTCACACAAGCATGTATTAAGCTCCTCTTGTGTATACCAAACGCACAAAAAAGACCTTTCCCTCCCCGAGAAATCTCCAGTGTGGTGGGTGGCTCAGGTCACTGGTGGGGAGAGTGTGACAAGTGCAACCCTGGAGGCCCAGGCAAAGGCTGGCTCCCCCGCGGGAGCATGGGAGCGGGAAGAATTAATTCCAGGCGGGAGTCAGCCAGGCTGTTCTCTCCCCTGCAGGGTGCTGAGCTCCTACAGACTGCAGCCCTGCTGGGGGTCCTTCTCTTGGGCTTTGGTTACTTTTGGCTCCTGGTGCCCAACATTGAGGCCAGGCTGCAGCAGCTGGGCCTCTTCTGCAGCGTCTTCACCATCAGTATGTACCTCTCGCCACTGACTGACTTGGTGAGTGGGAGTGTCCATGGAGGTGGGGGAGATAAGGGGGTCAGGCTCCCATAGCAGAGACCGTAGCTTACCCTCCAGAGGAAAGGGAGACTCCAGGCCTAGAAGGAGACAGGGCAGTAGAGGTGGGGGAGTGGGAGCAGGAGGGGAAGGCTGGGCAGCAGAAGGCGGGGGAGGATATTTGCCCTATTTTCTGAGGATATTACTAGGCCAGGTGGGAGCTTTACTGTGTATCTTCCATCCTTCCCCGCAGGCCAGAGTTATTCAGACCAAATCAACCCAGCGTCTCTCTTTCTCACTGACCATTGCCACCCTCCTCACCTCTGCCTCCTGGACTCTCTATGGGTTTCGACTCAGAGATCCCTACATCATGGTAAGCAGCGCAGCGAGGGGTGGCAGGTGTGCACGGTGGGAAATCAACTCTCCTCATCGCAGCCCCTGGGATTTCAGGTGCCCAACGTCCCAGGCATCCTCACCAGCCTCATTCGCCTCTGGCTCTTCTGGAAGTACCCTCAGGAGCAAGACCGGGACTATCAACTCCTGCAGACCTGAGGCCGTCCACCTGAACACAGGACGCCTTCCTGCCAGCCTGATGCCAAAGAGGTTCGAACCAACCTGTTTCAACTGTTCCTGCTGACCAGCTCCACGGCGCCAGGGGTTATGGGAAAAGAGACAACTTTGAGAATCTGGGGACCAAAGAAAGAGCTTGACTTAGAAGAGTGGGTGGGACCGGGGAGATGAAGTGCTTATTTTGTAGAGATTATATTTTTTAATTTTGGGGTTGGGTGAAATCTTTAGAGTGTGCCTTACAATAAACTGTTCCCTGTCCCTGTCCCTCAAGGCTCGATCTCTGTGCGGTGATTCTCAGCCTGCCGGGCTTGGTGAAGGGGAGAGGTGTGCTGCCTGGCTGAGTTATTCTTGGGCTGGTGGGCTTAGCTCAGAAAAAGTATCTAAAAGAACCAGAGCAGCCCTGACCGGTTTGGCTCAGTGGATAGTGCCTCGGCCTGTGGACTGAAGGGTCCCAGGTTTGATTCCGGTCAGGGGCATGTACCTTGGTTGCGGGCACATCCCCAGTAGGGGGTGTGCAGGAGGCAGCTGATCGATGTTTCTCTCTATCCGTCTCCCTTCCTCTCTGTAAAAAAAATCAATAAAATATATATTTAAAAGAACCAGAGCATGTGTGAGGGGAAAATATAAAAATAAATAAAAGAACCAGAGCAACCTAGGAAAGAGTAGGAAGGCCTTACGAAGGACAGAGCTTGGATGTTATGAGGAAGATTGTAGGCTGGACTTGAAGTGCTTCCTGACAGGGTGAAAGGACCGGAAGAGCGAAGCATTTCCATCCTGAGAGGAACGCCGGCAGAATGCAGAGGTAAAGCTCGGCTGACCTCAGTCAGGGGGCTTGTCTGCCTCTCACTTGAACACACATAATCCCCAACCCCCATCCTTTATACTGCACAGTTAGAGAGTGAACTTGCTCTTTAATGGGGGTGGGAGGGCGGGCTGTCGGGCTGGAAAAGGGGGCGGGGGGTGTCAGAAGCGCATCCCCCTGCGGGACAGGTCGGCTCTGGCCTCCAGGATCTGGCTCTGCAGCTCGCGGGCGGCGTCCTCGCAGTCGTGAAAAGTGGCCACGCGATAACCCACAGTGGCCAGGGCAAAGCAGCCGGCGGACACCAGCAAGTAGGCGGGCAGCGGCCACAGGACCTCCCGGCAGGAAGAAGGCAAATCCAGGGCCCCCAAGGTCAGGGCCGCCCAGGCGGAGCCCAGGAGCGCCAGTGCCCAAAGCCACTGTGCTAACTTCGTCATGGTCGCTGCGGGAAGAGCAAGCAGGGCTCGACATCTTCCCACCTGGCGACCCCCGCTTCTTCTGTCCCCTCTGTCCTCCTCCCTCAGCAGGGCCCTCCATCTCACCCTCCTCGCCCTCCCCATTCAGCCCGCAACTTACACGTACCTCTCGGCCGGGCTCTTCCCAGTTCCATGCGGGTCTGACGTCAGCGTGCGGACCCGCCCCGCTCCGCCTTTGCGCTGCCTTCTGGGAGTTGTAGTCCTCGCGGCGGCGCCTGGCAGGCTCGTGTCCAACGTCTTTCCCTCCGGAGTTAAAGCTGGCTGCTCCGGAGACTGCAGCTTGGGTCCCCAGGGCTTCGATGCTGCTTCTCTCCCTCAGGGCCCCGCTCCAAGCTGGCGTGGGCCTTGCAGAAAGCCTGAGGCCATTGTATGCCTGAAATCTGTATAATTTTATTAACCAGTGTCACCCCAATAAATTCAATAAAAAGGAAAAAAGAAAGAAAGCCTGAGACCACCCTTAAACCTTGCAATATCATTCATAAGCTTCACCTATACATACAAATTCCATTCCTTCGTTCGTTCGTTCGTTCGTTCATTCATTCATTCATTCGAACGTTTCTTGAGCGCCGTGATAAACTGGAGAAATAGAGAAATCAAGACACTTGGCCCCTTCTGGGGTAGAAGGGGCAGGCAAGGAGAAGTCAGAAAAAACGGATGCATTGACAAGTAATCATGATGCTTTGAGATGGATGTTAGAACAAAGGTTGTCTTTTTTTTGTTTTTCTTGGGGGGGAGATCAATTTTTCGTTCCACTTATTTATGCATTCAGTGGTTGCTTCCTGTATGTGCCCTGATCAGAGATGAATCCACAACCTGGGCATATGGAGACCATGCTCTAACCAACTGAGCTACCAGGCCAGGGAAAAGTTGTCATATGCTTTTTAAAAATATTTTTATTGATTTTTTGCAGAGAAGAAGGGAAAGGGACAGAGAATTAGAAACATTGATCAGCTGCCTTCTACACACCCCCTACTGAGGATGTGCCTGCAACATGACCCTGACCAGAATTGAACCTGGGACCCTTCACTCTGCAGGCTGGTGCTCTATCCACTGAGCCAAACAGGTAAGGGCCAAAGTTGTCATATTTTTAAAAAGGAACGCAGGGAAGAAACCAGTATAGCTTGGAGCCAGGGGAAGAAGGGTCCAGGAAGGTGTCTTTAAGGGGGAAAAATGGGACAGAGGAATTATGGGAGAAGGTGTATACATCTTTTAGAGAGTATGGGAGATGACTTCCTAATAGTTAATATTGAAAACCAAGTAAAAGGCAATTATCAACTTTAGGGGAAATAAAGAGCTATAAAAGGAAGGAATTGATACTAGGCCTGCTTGATAAGAAGCAGCAGGAACAGAACTGTGTGTTGGACAGTTAGGTTTATTGCTGCTACAAGAAAGAACACACACCAGAAGAACTATGTGGACCGACTCATCAAAGGAAAAAACGGTCATTACACAGGATATGGTAAAGGTGGAGCTTAGGTAATATGTAAGCAAGGCAGTGTTTTCATAGGTTCAAAGTAAGCACAGATATAACTGAGGGAATCAACAGCAAGCCTGGGCTGAGGGTCCACTTGGAAACTACAAAATTAAGATAATTAATTTTAGATAATTATGTAATAGATAACTGCATAATTAAGATACATCTATTGTTGTGTCTAAAACCCCATTACCTAAAGCTTTGCATCTAGGTTGGAATTCAAGGCTGCTTCTTCTTTTTTTTTTAAATGTATTTTATTGATTTTTTACAGAGAGGAAGGGAGAGGGATAGAGAGTTAGAAACATCCATGAGAGAGGAACATCGATCAGCTGCCTCCTGCACACCTACTCCTGGAGATGTGCCCACAACCAAGGTACATGCCCTTGATCGGAATCAAACCTGGGACCTTTCCGTCCGCAGGCCAACACCCTATCCACTGAGCCAAACCAGTCAGGGCAAGGCTGCTTCTTTATGTCAAAGTATTCCATGTGGCTCAGACCTCCAGGCAAAAGTGGGATGTTCCATTCTCACTGATGGAAGTGGCAAAGCTTGTGACTATGATTTTAGAGAAGGAAGTTTCTCAGCCCCTGTCCTTCATATCAATGAATAAGAGCAGGTTTAGTACAAACACTACTTAACCAGTTGTGAAGAATATCTGCACAGCACAATACTATAAAACTAGGTAAGTACTGGTTTAACTAAAAGTTGGACTATATTTTAATTGAGAGGGTGGGAATAGGGTACATATTAGGAAAGTCAGGATTAGAGAGAACTCTATGCTCATCTTCCATCGCAGACAGTGTATTGATTATATCTAAAATATAAAAAAGAAATCATAATAGATGCATGTTATTTAGAAATATAGAGGCAAGTACCAAAGGAAGCAGCCAATAAACTTGAGTGTGTACAGGGGTGGGAGAGTGGGGCAGGGATGTCATTTTTTATTAAATGCCTGTAAAACTTGTTGGCTTCCTAAACTGTGCACATTTTTTTTTGTTAAAGTAAACATTGAGAAAGAATAAAAAACATTTTTTAAACCTGCTATATGAATTTCAAAGCTCCACCCCCCCCCCAGCCCCTTCCCCATTCCGGGCCTCCCCCATCCCAAATCCTACTCCTTCCTCACTCAAGACCTCGCTGATCTCAATGACTTTCAGCGCAGGTCAAGGGCTAGGCATCAACTTTGCAGATCCAGAAATTCTATTTTATTCACCCACAGTAGACCTGGCTGTGAATGTTTGCCACTCCCCATAAAATTTTGGGAGGAAACACAATGAGAAGGGGCTACAACACATAAAGACAGATAATAAATTATAACATTGTTGCCGGAGACCAGTCATTGTCACTTAGTAGAGAAATGTGCCTGAAGGCTGGTGGACCTTAATTGTCCTGAATAGTGGGGGAGCTATTCACCCATCGTTTAGATGGAGACATTGATAGTTAAAGCAGCCCTCCACCTCTGTTACTAATATGTAAATCCTTGTCCTCTCTTTGTTGTTGGTATTTCCTGCCCTAAGGATAAGGATATGGTTGTTTTCCCCATTGCCTTAATAAAAAGCTTTGAGCAAGACCAGAGGAGTGGGCAATCTTACCCACTAGAGGTAAAGATGCCAGGCCTGGTCCCCATTATTCTAAATTGATTTTCTTCTAGTCTCTCTCTCTCTTCATTTTGTGTGTGGCCTCCTCCAGAACTCGAACCCTGAACAGGAACCCTGAACCACGTGGGACGTGTAAGGGACTCCCGCAGTTGTAATAACAATCAGCAGAAGAATAAGCTTTCATCGAGGGGTCATGCTTAATGTTCACAACACAATGGCCCTGGATACTTTCATATCCCATTCTGAGTGAGGAAACCGTAAAGGGAAGTAACTTGCCTGAGGTTATGCGCACAGTAAGTAGCAGGGTGTTCCATCAGCTCAAAGCTATGTGCTTAGTAATGTCGCCCTCCTGGCTTATGGTCCAGGAACAGGCAGATAGGGATCATCTCAGCGCTGATGTTCGCTGATGGATCCCTGGGCCAGGCACTGTAATGAATACTTTGTGTGCATTATCTCATTCCATCTCCACAGCCATGGCATGAAGTAGGTGTTAGTATTATCTGCATTTCCCAAACAAGGGGACTGAGGCACACCCCAAATAACCTGACTTCAGAGCCTGCAAAGTTTGCCACCACAATATAGTCCCTTCCTCCCCAGATCAGTGTGTGGACAAAAGGAGCCACATGCTAACCTGAAAAGCTCAGCGGAGGCCTGCGTGGCAGTCTTGCAGACTCAGAGACCTAAAGTAACCACAAAGGATGGTCTGAAAATTAACATTTAGCTACAAAACAGGTTATGGTGGGCAGTGACATCCTGGGCCAGTGTCCCCCCCCCCCCCCACAAAGATCATCTTTGATCTCTATGAGCACATTTTTGTCTTTTTGCCTCTAAGATAACGTATTTGTGAAATGTCTGGATAACTTGCAACTTCCCTTTCTTTCAGACCCCGCCAGGCATAACAAATAGCACCAGGACATCCCCTCGTTGTCATTGTTATCAAGTTTACACCAACTGTTAATCCTGTATGCATTTATGTAAAAGAAGCATATGTCTATCATTTCACCCCTTTTACCCAATCCCAGAGATTTCCCCGCTTTGCTGTATCCCACCTCCTCAATCTATCACCAATGAATTTCATGTAAACCGCTTACATATTTTCCTTTAATGGTAAATTTATAAAATAAGGTACAAACTCCCCATTCTCTGGAGCATTATCTCAATTCATTAAGGTTCTGCTTCCCGGCATATGTCGACAGTTTGGCTCAAATAAACTCACAAAATTCTCTACAGGTTTCATTGGTTTTTTCGTTAACAAGTGGAACAGAATAAAAAGTGAAAAAATAGATCAAACATACACCAATTTATCAGATGATACATATGGCATCGCATGTAAGGGGGGAAAGATGAATCGCAAAAACCATTTGCAACTAGCTTACCATTTGAAACAGTAAGTTAAGTTAGAATTCAACCTCACACCTTATACCAAAATTAATTCCCAGTGCATTAAAAAATAATAATAATATGAAAAGTGAAACCCTATATCTGCCACAAGAAAATGGGCAGACATACTTCTTGCGTGTTTAGCTCAGGCAGCTTTCCTGAGTTTTGACTCTGTCTTGTTAAAGACAGAGGGTTGGTCACCCTCTTTCTCCTCTGAGCGCCCATTGCCTCTCTTGTATAGATGCTGAGCTATGTGTGTGTGTGTGTGTGTGTGTGTATATATGTGTGGTGTGTGTGGGGGGTGTGTGTTTAAATGTATTTTTATTGATTTCAGAGACGAAAGGAGAGGGAGAGAGACAGAGAGTGAATCACGGATCAGCTGAAGATTGAGCCCACAACCTGGGCATGTGCCCTGACTGGGAATCAAACTGTGACCTCCTGGTTTATACGTAGACGCTCAACCACTGACCAGGTCAGCGGGGCAAGCTGTAGGTTTTTTGTGTCCCTGCTTGGTCTACCCAAGACCATTGTACCTCCAGGCACAAGCACAGTGTGGGAAACCCAGCAAGCCATCCACAAATGTAGGATGAGGGACAGAGAGGACAGGTTAGCGTTTGCTGGTCTCCAGGGAAACGGACCCAGCTCTCCTGGTCCCAGAAAATATGTCTACTCCAGAAACTAGTCTGCCAGACACGTGGTCTTTGGCCTTGGATAGCACTGCACAAAAGCCAGCAGATCCTGATGGCCTGACTCCCCGTCAATCTTTTTGCGGACCATCACCCTTCTGCTGCCACAGCAGACACAATATACATGGTAGTTATAGTATGAGAGGTAGAACAGCTTAGCAGGGGTCCTCAAACTTTTTAAACAGGGGGTCAGTTCACTGTCCCTCAGACTGTTGGAGGGCCGGACTATAGTTTTTTTTAAAAAAACAAACAAACAAAACTATGAACACATTCCTATGCACACTGCACATATCTTATTTTGAAGCAAAAAAAAAACAAAAACAAAAAAAAAACAAGGCGGCAAAAACACCCGGTGGGCCGGATAAATTTCCTCGGCGGGCCGTAGTTTGAGGACCCTGGTAGGGGTTAAAATTTGGGGCTCTTTCCTTTACTTAGCTATATGATCTTGAGCAAGTAACGTAATTTCTCTAAGCCTCGGTTTTCTCAGCTGTACAATGGAATCAATAATTAAGTGCTCCTCCTCATAGAGTTGCTCTAAGACAAAGGGAGACATGTAGGGAGGGCACCTAACCCAGTTTGTGGCGTTTGGGAAGCAGATAGTGGGTGCTAGTTACTTGTTGTTGCGAATGGCTGTCAGTAATTACAGGTCAGGGCTGAGGACCCACCTTGGCCCCCGCCTCCCTCCCATCATCACAAACCCTCTTCTGCCCTAAGTTACTGCTGCAGATGGATGAGCTATTTATTGAGCTTTTCTGTTCTTGCAAGCTTTGGTTTCAGAGGGAGACAACTTCCAAGCCTGGAGCCTTCATTCTAAAGTGCATGGATGATGGGGACGTGCAAGATCACACACAGAACAGGGGAAGGCACTGCCTGGAGGGAGGGCTTCACGGGGCCCTGACACCGGAGTTGAATGGAAAGATGAGTAAGGGTTGCTCAGGTGGGGGCCTGAGGCATGTGACGCCAAGGGAAATTTGAACAAAGGTACAGAGGCTGGGACTCCGGGTGCGTAATCCTTGTGGCTGTTTCTGCGACAAAGACAGCGTCCTGGGGGAGTGGCAGGAGAAGAGGCTGGGAAAGCTGGCCAGGCTACGAGACCCCTTAAGAGTATTTGTGTTAGCCGGAACCGGTTTGGCTCAGTGGCTAGAGCGTCGGCCTGTGGACTGAAGAGTCCCGGGTTCGATTCCGGGCAAGGGCATGTACCTTGGTTGCGGGCACATCCCCAGTGGGAGGTGTGCAGGAGGCAGCTGATCGATGTGTCTCTCTCATCAATGTTTCTGACTTTCTATCTCTCTCCCTTCCTCTCTGTAAAAAATCAATAAAATATTAAAAAAAAAAAAAAAAAAGAGTATTTGTGTTGGCCCCACCGGTGTGGCTCAGTGGTTGAGCATTGACCTGTGAACCAGGAGGTCACGGTTCAATTCCTGGTCAGGGAACATGGCTGGGTTATGGGCTCGATCCCCAGTGTGGGGCATGCAGGAGGCAGCCTACCAGTGATTCTCTCGTCGTTGATGTTTCTATCTCTCTCTCCCTGTCCATTCCTTTCTGAAATCAATAAAACTATTTTTTTAATTACAGCATTGTGTTGGGGGATGGGACTGGTCCCTCGGGTGAGTGACTTCACACGTGAGAGGAGTGGGTGACCCCCACGTGTGCCTGTGTGTCAACGCCAGGCAGCAGAGCTTTCTGTGTGCCCGCAGGTGCCAAGGTGATTACTGGTTCTTGGCAAAGCTTCCAAGGGGTCAGGTTGTGTTGGCTCCATCCCTAGCCTTAGGGCACCCACAGTTCCACTGGGGAGACAGGAAGAACACATATAATCAACAAGAACACGTACAAAATCACAGCAGGCGTTAGGAGGAAGCGGTAGATCAGAGATCCTGGGGCTGATTGGGGAAGGTGAGTCAGGGTTCCCTAGGCAAGATGAGCCAGAGGCCTTGTGGGACCAGAAGACGGCCCCAGGGAAGAGGGACTAGGCACAGCCCGCAGCTGAGATGATTCTGGCGAGTCAGCAATTTGGGATTGAGGCAGGAGGGAAGTGGCATTTCAGCCAGGAGCTCAGAGGGTGACAGTGGTGTGCTGCTAATGGGGCTCTTGTTTCTTCTTTTAACAAATACGTATCGAACAACTACCAGACATCAAGCAGTGTTCTAGTGAACAAAGCAAATTCCCCGCTTTCAATGAAGTGGTGGGAGACAGGCAAGAAACAATCAAATAGCCTGGCCTGCAGGCCAGCCTGACTCAGTTGCTGAGCTTAGACCTATGAACCACGAGGTCAAGGTTTGATTTCCCATCAGGGCACAGGCCTAGACTGTGTGCCTGATCCCCAGGAGGCAGCCGATCCATGATTCTCTCTCATCATTGATGTTTCCATCTCTCTCTCCCTCTCTGAAATCAATAAAATATATCTTTAAAAGAAAAAGAAACAATAAAACAGTTAATATAAAAAGAAATGAGAAGTATTATGAAGAAAAGTATAGCCAGGTGAAGGATTTAATAGGGTGACAGAGTATGCTACGTTACACAGCACAGTCCCAAAGCCCCACTGAGGAGACATTTGCAAGGAAATCTGAACGAGGTGAAGGAGGGAGAAGTGTTGCAGTCCAGAGGCTTCCTGCCGCAGCATTTCCTCCTGCTCTGGGGAGGTCAGTCTGTTGTTCAATGTGGGCTTTCGGTGGATTCCATAAGGCCCAGACGCATGGTGGAGGGCAGTTTGTTTTGCTCACTAAAAAACATCCTCACAGAAACATCCAGAATAATATTTGACGAAATATCTGGACACCACGGCCAGCCGAGTTGAGACATAAGATTGACCATCAGGTGGAATGTGAGGAGCAGTAAGACTGATGTGAGCATCACAATCGAGAATATCTGTAAAGCACCAAGTACACTGCCTGACCAGGGGTAAACGTTCAGGTAAAGGTGTCGTTGTCACCACACAGGGAAGAAGAACATGTGTCGCCCGGCTGGTGCGGCTCAGCTGGTTGAGCGCTGTCCCATGCACTGAGGTTGCAGGTTCGACCCCCAGTCAGGTCACATACAAGAAACAACCAAGGAATGCACAAATACGTGGAACAACGAACTGATGTTTCTCTCTCTAAAAATCAATCAATAAACATTTAAAAAATAAAACGAAGTGTATCTGGAGCCTCAGTAGTTGAAGGGAGCTGGATCTGTGGGGCCCTGTATTCAGGGAGCAGTTGCTGAGAACTGGGGGCCCAGGCAGGAGAGTTAGAAGGAAGGGTGCCAGCCTCCCCTTCGCCCACACCCCAGGCAGGGCAGGGAAAGCTCTGCGTCTGGCCACGGGGCAGGCCTGCAGCAGGTGACGGGGTGCCTAACTGCAGGGCCAACAAGGGGCTCTCTCCCTGCCTCTGCAGGAACTCAGCCGAACAGCATTGCAGAGAACCTCTGTTTGGCGGCTTGCTGTCTTGCTGTCAGCTGTCTGGTGGCATTTGGGACCTTGGCCCTGCCGCCTGAGGCACTTCCAGTCTGCTGGGAGGGGGGCAAAGACGTGTATCTGAAGAGGAGCCATCAGAGTGCCACCAACCTCCTGCACGAGGGCTCAGGCCACTGTTTGCTTAGGAGGCAGCTCTGAGGGTGACCTAAGGCAAGAAGGACTGTGCACAGGGCAGGCCAGCTGGGCTCACGATGAGCACAATGCTCGCCTCTGACGGAACCTTTCCCTGTGTGTCTGTCTCTGTGTCTCTCGGCATCTCTGTCTCTAACAGTCTCTGGCTCACTTGTTTCCCAACATCCTTCCCAACCTCCTGGGAGGGGAGCAGAGCCGGGGGGACGGGGGGCCGGGGGGGGGGGCGCAGTGGGAACGAGCCTGCGTCCTGTTCTCACCGAGGACAATAAGGACCGGAAAGGCTGGCCTGAGTCCTAGCGCCACTGCCCGCCTGACCCTCTGGCGTGCCCTGCATGCCAGGGGCCCCTCGTGCCAGGTCCAGTCCCAGGGGAGCCTAGCCGCTGTGGGGTTGGGAGCCTCCTGGCCCTGCCTGGCATTCACACTGCCTTCTTGGTGGTGGGGTCCCGCCTGTCGCCAGGAGCGCCCTATTGGGCCAGTCTCCCATTCACACCCCCTCCCCCTATATTATTTACTCCTGTTTCCGGGAGCAGGCACGGGTGTTGGGGCCACATGTAAGGGAGCAGGAGGCAGGAGGAAGCATCTGGTTTCCCTCTGCCCTCCAGGGGCCGCTCTCTCCCAGGCCTGCAGCCTGGGGGGGGGGGGGGGGCAGAGCCTAGGGCGTCCAGGGGCCGAGAGGTTAGCACCTTTGCCCTCCTCACCTGCCGGCCTCCAGAAGCCGTGAGGCCTCCCGCCCCCTTGTTTAGTGATGGTGATAGGTGGCTAGGATATCCTTGCCAGGGTTAATTGGTAGGTCAGGCACTGGCAGCCTGCAACTAGGACACCAGAGATGGCTGGGTGGAGGGCTGAGGTTGGCGCCAACCTGCCTTGTAAATGCATTCCCCGAGGAAGGGGTTATTATTTCTGGGCCACCTGCTGTCCCTGGTGCCTACGCAGTGGGTGCCCTGGCACCTGCTCTCCAGCTCCTGCCCTCCTCCCCGAGCCTGGCCCCTCCCAAGCTCTCATCTTGGGAGGCAAGGTGCCCTCAGGCGGCCGGATACTCCCAGCTGTGTCTGTGCTCACCTGGCCTGGCACCTGGCCCTCTGCCCACTGCTGCCACCCCAGGGCAGGACAAAATCAGTGCTTGACAGAGTGAGACCCAGATGCAACCCAGCCACCTCGTAAGTGCAGGGCCCATACTGCAACCCCCAACCATCACAGGTAAGTTGCAGCCTAGAGACGCCACCCCTCAGGGAGGCTCTCATCTCCACTGAACTCTCTGCCTTGACTTCCAGCCTCGGGGAGCAAGGACTCGATCCAGGCTTCAGCCTTCCTAAGTGAGCTCGTCTTGGGTCCTCCAAGGTTTGCTTCCACGGGAGGCCCAGCAGAAACCATTCCCAACCCTTGGGTTGGGCTCTCAAGGGGGATTGTGGCTCGTCTCCTGGAGATGGGCTCATGGCGCCCTCTGCAGGAATTCTGGGTAAACTGCATAGCACTCCCTCCGCCTGGGGACCGGAGAAAAGGTCTGGGATTCCAGCCACAGACGGGAATAAGTAGGTTGGGTGGTCCTCTAATTGGAGGAGGAGGGAGGTTAGGCTGGGGGTAGCTGTAATCCGTGCCCAGGTCTCTGACTCACTTCATCTTCACTGGGTCTTCCTCCCTCGTGCACACCCCATGTACAGGATTTTATGTTCTGGAAGGGCAGGTTCTTCACCAACCCACTAGTTCCATTGCCCATTATCAGGCTCTGCAGAGAACACAACACTGACCTCGGCTCTGTGTGCCCCTAAGCCCACCCCCACCCCGGAGGGAGTGCGCCTCCCTGCCCAAGGACAGGCCCTCGGGACAAGGCAGCTGAGACAGCGCGGAATCCGAGAAGCCACTCCTTTCATTTCTATCAAGGGGGCTCCTGGGTGGACGGCCTTGTCCCTATCGTTTTCCATACTCGGCTAAAAATTAGGAAGTTCCTAATCTCTCGGCTACTAAACAGAGAAGAAAAACGAAGGCACCAGAACAAAGGTTTTTTGTCAGTCCTCACCCGAGGATTATTTTTCCATTGATTTTTAGAGAGTGGACGGGAGAGGGAGAGAAAGATCGATGCGAGAGAGACACATGGATTGGCTGCCTCCTGCACACACCCCGCCCAGGGCCAGGGAACCTGCAACCAAGGTATGTGCCCTTGACCACAATCGAACCCGGGCCCCTCAATCTGCGGGCCCACGCTCTATCCACTGAGCCACACCGGCCAGGGCTATTCGAGTTCCGACAGGCCTCCCTGCACTGCAGCCTTCACCCCTTTCCTCAGAGGTCCACACTGCAGATCACTGGTGCACTTTTCCTCCATGAGACACGAGCATATGCCACCCCAGTGCCTGGCACAGCACCTGCCACTGACGGCATCTATGAGATTCGGTAAAAATGAACCTTAGTGGAAGACACACCCCACCATCCTTCAGGTCTGAAACAGCAGGTAGCCATGTGCCCTGACGTTCTGTACACCCACATAGGCATTGGCAAGAGAGGGCCGCAGCGCACCACAACTCACAGAGCTACAAATAATCAGCTTTATTGGTGTTCAGGGTCAGTTTCTCTTTTTGCTCTTGCCAGTGACCTTGGCTGGCGTGAGGACGGGGGTGGTGGCCTGGTACAGAGTGGAGGAGATCTTGTTGATGTAGTACAGACCAACCATGGAGAAGATGAAGCTACGGGGCGAAGACAAAAAGGTCCCGGCGTCAGTGGGCCTGCTGCCGGCCTGGTGCCTCCCAGGACAGACACCAGCATCAGGAAAATGGCCCAGGCTCAGGGTTAAGGCAACGGGGAAGAGGAAACGAGAAGAGAGGGGGAGGGAAATACGGGGAAGGGTGGACAGGACACTGCACCCCTTACCCAGCGGGCAGGCACTTACCAGGTGGTGACACAGACTCGATGGATGAGGCCAGATGCAAAAAGAGCCAACAGGAGGCAGAAGAGAACTGGGAGGCAGAGAGCACAGGGGGCAGGGGTCAGAATGGAACACCAGGCATTCACACGTCCGGGGGAAGGGTGGGGCCTTCCGGGTCCTGGGGAACCTGCTTAGAGGGCTGTGGCATGACGACAGCAGAAAAATGCAGATGGCCCTGCTGATGCCCAGGACACGGAGGCAGACGCGTGCTCAGCACCTGCTCTGCCCCAGCTGTCACCTACCGTCCCTCTCCTGGCTTCCTTCCAGGGAAAAGGCACAGTGACAACAGAGTCTGAAGGGCAAGGCTTGCTCCCGCTTTGGGAAGAGGGTCAAGGCCTTTCAACAGAAGCCAATGGGGATCAACTCATTAAACCAGCCCGTGGTGGACGCCGAGGGCCCCACTCCCTGGGCATGGATGGAGGGCAGAGTGTTTGGATACACACACCCATGAGGGCAGGGAAGGGTCTGAGGCTAGAGAAGGAGAGAAAGGAGGTGGGATGGGGGGGGGGGGCGGAGGGCAGAAAGCAAGGGCAAACCCCATCTGCCCATTGGCAAGAGCAGGGCAGGCAAAGACGGGCAAGAACCCTGCCCCACAACAAGGTTTCTTTCAAGTAAACGAAGACAATTCACATGGAAACAAAATCTAACGGGGGGAAGCCTTGGGGCTCGGTGGAGAGCAAGACCTGGAGGCGGGCTTCACACAAGATGGCATTTGCTGTCCATTTTTCAAAAACACTTATAAGATAAATTGCTTTTCTGACCAAAGTACAGTGGGTTTTAAATCTCCTTAAATAAATCTGCTTATCCCTGGCGGGCAGCTCAGCTGATAAGAGCATCCTCCAGATTTACCAAGGTTTCAGGTTTGGGCACAGGCAGGGCACATACCAGAACCAACCAATGAATGCACAAGTAAGCGGAACAACAAATCAATGTTTCTCTCTCTCCTTCCCTCTCTCTCTCAAATCAATCAATAAATATAAATTTTAAATAAAATAAATCTGCCTTTCCATCTAGTCTTGTTCCAACTTTGAAGGTTGTCTTGATTTCTTGGAAACCCATCAATCAAAGATTTATTCTTCTGAGCACTGGCAGGCATTGTCTGATCCATTTCCCTCGTTAAAAAGCTGATGGTTAGCCCGGCTCACTGTGTGGCTCAGTGGTTGAGCATCCATCCATGAACCAGGAGGTCATGGTTCCAGCACAGTGGGGGGCGCGCACGGGGAAGCCCATGGATAACTCTCTCATCATTGTTTCTCTCTCTCTCCCTTCCTCTCTCTGAAATCAATAAAAACATATATTTTTTAAGTTGGAGTTCCTTTTTTATTTTTTTAAATTAATTTCAGAGAGGAAGGGAGAGGGAGAGACAGAAATATCACTGATCAGAATCATTGATCAGCTGCTTCCTGCACGCCCTCTATTGGGATCAAGCCAGCAACCTGGGCATGTGCCCCGATGGGGAATCGAACCTCAGTGCTGAGCCACACTGACAGGCAATTTGGAGTTCTTTAAAAAAAAAAAAAACACAAAAAAACACAAAAAACGGATAGTTATCTCAACTGGCACAATCTTTTCATCTTTAATGTACTTTTCAAAGAGTTCACCAAACTATGAATCTGGGGTTTTCCTTTCATCAAGAAGTCCTCCTGCAGGAAGGTGTGAGGAGCCATATTTCTGCACCGCTAGGTCCACTGGGACCACTGAGGACCCACACAACCAGTGGCTTCATGAGGCAGTGAGGGAGGGCAGAGGACAAACAGCTGGCAGCCGGCCCCAGCGAAGGCATCAGGAGGGGTGGTGAGAAGGGAACCCCGTTCCCACCCCTCCCCCTGCCCCACTGCCTTGGCTGCCCCAGCATCTGTGCTGCCACAGGCAAGGCCTCTGTGGGCAATTTCTGAGCATGTGGCCTTCTGGGTGTGCTCTGGCCTTGACACCTAATTTGCTTTATGAACTTAGTTCTCCATCAATAACTAAATCACATCAAATCTCAATTGCATGAGCAGTAACCAGGGTCACTTCAAACAGGAAACCATCTAACAGTTACTCTGATTTGGCCAGGACTCCAGTTCACATAGAAGCTGGTGTGTCTAACACTTAGACTCTCCACAATCATCGCAAATAGGATTCACTGACATGGGTCACCTTCACATCACAACCCCTCAATGAACTTGGTCCTTCCCGCTGCTGCTTCTGACGGGAACAAGGAATGCCACCCTCCCCCCACACCCTCCCGCCATGGATGGATGCAAAATGGGTGCAAACTTGCCTGTTGCCCTCAAACATTCCCTGGGAACCAGCCATAAGGCAATTGAGTTTCTTGCTTTCAGAGGCCTTTTCCAGCTCCAAGCCCAGAAGCTCAAGTGCTGCATCCAAAGGTGTGGCCTGTCCCCACACAGCCTTCCTCACCGACTTCCTTCTCCTGAACAACCATTACCTTCTAAGCATCTGGGAGTTCAGGTGTGTGTGTGGAGGGGGGAGGGCGGGATGAAGACAGGGTTCAAATCCTCAACCCCCGATTTTTACTTACTCTCAGGGAAGATCTTTGCTTGGAATCCTTTGCCAAAGACAAGATTCTCCAGATTATTAAAGGCCTGGGTTGAGGGAATTAAGGAGCAGGGCAGAGCTGTGTGAGACATGGGGGTGGGAGGGTGGGCACAAGCCTGCGTGGCCCGCCCCCCTTCCCTCCCGCACAGCCGCCCCCCTGCACCGCACGAGGATACAGTGAGAGAGAAGACGAAAAGGCCGGAGCCCAGCAGGCCGCCCTGGATGGTGAGCCACTCGGTGGAGGCCAGCTGGCGGCTGTACATCTGCATCCCAGCGAAGAGCAGCAGGGACAGGAGCGAGGACAGCGCCAGCGACGTGCCCGTACCCACCACTGCAGGGCAGGAGAGAAGAGACGGGGAGTCCGGCCCGGCCCTCCCTCCGGGAGCCGCAGGCCGGCGTGGCAGGTCCGACCATGGCATGCACCCCCGGGCTGGCAGCCATGCTCCCCAACTCCCCACACTGCAGCGCGACCCCCAGAAATGTCTCAGCCCGGACGCCCGGCACCCGCCGGCCCCGTGCAAACTGGCCCGCCCCCTGGAACCCAGGACACGTCAGCTCTGCGGGGAGAGGACCAGGAAGGCTGGTCCACCCCAACTCCGACCCCAATTAGTTTGTCCGGGGTGTCCCGCCGCCCCAGTTACCCATCGCGCCCTCGGGTGGGTCCAACAGATGCCTCTGGCCGAGGAAGAGGGAGAGGCGAATGGGCGCTGTTGCCTGTGCGCATGCGTCAGCTCCCAGCGCGGACTAGCTTTCCGCACGTCCTCCTCTTGGTCCCTCTCGGCGCCTCACGGGGCGCCCTCTCCCGGCGGGGAGGAAGCATTGCGTCAAAGAGCGTCTGGCCACCGCCCAAGACCCCCGCCCTCACCCGCCACCCGGGCAACTGCTGCCGCTAACACCAGCTGCACTTAACTCTTTACGTCACCGTGACTATGGCCATCACCTGCCCACCTGTCTTCTTTGCCATTTATGTCACCTCTAATGCCTGTTCCTCCAACCTCCCTCCTCCATGATCATTGCCTCGACATCTCCTGCAGACGCTTTTAAACATTTACTGGGGTTGCATTGGTTAATATGATCCTATGGGTTTCAAGTGTACATTTCTTTTTTTCTCATTTAAAAAAATATGTTTTCATTGCTTTTTTTTTTTTCTAAAGATAGAGGAAGGGAGAAGGAGAGAGAGAGAGAAGCATCGATTGGTTGCCTGCCGCACTCACCCGACTGAGAAATCGAATCTTCAACCTGGGTGTGTGCACTGACCAGGAATGGAACCAGGGGCCCTTGCGTGCGCGGGAGGACGCTCAGCCAACTGTGCCGCACCGGCCAGGGCTAGAGTGTGCATTTCTATGATACAAAATCTATGCATTGCACTGTGTGCCCATCACCCAAGTCAAACCGTGTTCCGTCACCTCCCATAGATTCTTGGCCAAACCAAAATCGAGTCCTGCCATCCTGCAGCCCGGCTTTCTCTAAACCGACCCTTCCGCTTTATATGAGTGTGATTAGGAGCCACTGGAGAATGCAAACCTAAGAAATGGTTCTCTCTTCAAGTACCATTCCACGCCACCCCACCACCGCCTTCTGAGAACCACGTGGGGAAGACTATTTCCCACCTCCCACCCCGACTGGCGCTGGTTGAGGCTCGTCCCTGGAGCATGCGCAGTGGTATTTTACCCCCACCCCTCCCCACCCACCCCCACCCCCACCGGGCTCCTGCATTAAGCCCCGGGTTCTCAGCCGCTGCCGGGATCGGGCACCCGGGGGCAGACGGGCAAGGTGGGACCATGGCCGAGGGCGAGGATATGCAGACCTTCACTTCCATCATGGATGCACTGGTCCGCATCAGTGTGAGTTCAGGTGGGGCCGAGGGGGAGGGGAGGCGGCGTGCAGGGGTTCGGGACAGGCCGGACCTCGAACAGGTGGGGATCCGGCCAGGTGCTGGGCTGCAGGGTGGGGGCGGAGAGGGCTGGTGCTGGCAGGAGGGCCGGAAGGGTCGGGATGCGGGGATGAGGTGGTCATGCGGGGCAGCCCAGACGCGGGTGCCGGGAAGGTGTCCATCCGCTGGGGCGTGAGGAACCAGGGGCGCGGCGGGTGGGCTGGGGGAGCGGCCCGCGGTGCCCGGGGCTGGGGCTGCAGGGCTGTGGGGCTGCGCTGCGAGGACGGGGCGACTGGGAGCTTGGAAAACGTCCGAGAAAACTGGGAGCAGGTCGGGGCGCTGGAGGAGCCAGCCCAGGGTGTCGCTCCCAATTTGGACAGCTCCCCGAGACCCCACCCCACCGCACCCCCACTCCGGGCCGCCTCCCAGCCTCCCGCGGTTGTCATGGCAACTCATGCCGGGCTCTCCCAGGGGCGGTGCCAACCTTGCTCCCCCCACCATCACTTCCTTCCCCCTCCCTCCACGTCCCTCCCTCCTTTGTGTCAGCTGCGCCCCTGACCGGGATGGCTGCGAAGAGGGGGACCAAGGTGAGGTGAGGGGGTGGGGCATGGCGAGGACCCCCGCCACTGAGAAAGGGAGGGGGACTTCCGGTGGGGAGGGGGCGAGGAGGGAGGCTGTTTCTCGGTCGCTCGGGGACGGGTTTGCGGGTAACCGGGTAGCGTTGGGGGAAGGAGCGGGAGGTCCGGATGGTGGGGGGCAAAGCAGAATGGTTGGCATCGGGGACCGGAGGAGATGCCTGGGGAAGTGAGGACGGTGGATGGAGGCTGGGAGGCCGCAGGCCAGAGCCGCAGCGGGAACACGGCCGTGGTGAGCAGGAGGATGGAGAGGGCGCTGCGCCTGCCTACAGGGAGGAGTCACGCGTGGGAGGGGGCGTGGGGTGTGCCAGAGAAGGGGGCAGGGGTCCGCACCTGCTGGGGTGTCCTTGAGAGACGTGCCGGGGGGCAGGAGCAGAGATGGGGCTGGGAGCAGGGGGCAATGGCCAGGTGAAGGGGCTGCCGATCCGGCCGGGCAGGGGGAGTGAAGGGGGTGGAGCTTGACGCTGGCGGAGGTACGATCTCCGAGCATCCCTCCTCCTACGTAGGAGAAACAGAGGCAAGAGAAGGTCCGTGGACCAGGCCTGGGCTGGTACCTGGTACGGGAAAAGCCATATGTAGCTCGTCTTGCCCCTGCCTGAGACCCCTGGGGTCTCCACAGGCAGCTGAGGGGCCTGTCAAGATATCCCGTGTCCAAGCTCTGACCTAACCTGCTGGTCCCTCCACAGACGAGCATGAAGAACATGGAGAAGGAGCTGCTGTGTCCAGTGTGCCAAGAGATGTACAAGCAGCCACTGGTGCTGCCCTGCACCCACAACGTGTGCCAGGCCTGTGCCCGCGAGGTGCTGGGCCAGCAGGGCTATGTAGGCCATGGCGGGGACCCCAGCTCTGAGCCCACGTCTCCTGCCTCCACCCCTTCCACCCGCAGCCCCCGCCTGTCCCGCAGAACTCTCCCTAAGCCAGAACGCTTGGACCGCCTGCTGAAGTCAGGTGGGCTGGAGCCTGTGGGGTGGGGGTGAGTGTGCTGGGGTGTCCATCAGGAAGATGGAAGGGGTCGTCCTTGGTCAGGAGCATCTGTCTGTCTTTCAGGGGATGGAGATTTTTCTCAATTAGGCTCAGCTGAACTATGACACAATAAAAATTAATTTTTTAGCCCTAACTGGTTTGGCTCAGCGGATAGAGCGTCGGCCTGCGGACTGAAAGGTCCCAGGTTCGGTTCCGGTCAAGGGCACGCACCTTGGCTGTGGGCACATCCCCAGTAGGAGGTGTGCAGGAGGCAGCTGATCGATGTTTCTCTCTCATGGATGTTTCTCTCTACCCCTCTCCCTTTCTCTCTGTAAAAAAATAATTTTTTTTTAAAAATTAAATTTTTAGTTGAGCAGACTTCCCCCACCTCCAGCCAGCTGTAATTTTGTCCTCCTACTTCCCTGGCCCATCCACAGGCTTTGGGACGTACCCCGGGCGGAAGCGAGGTGCTTTGCACCCCCAGGTGATCATGTTCCCGTGCCCAGCCTGCCAGGGCGATGTGGAGCTGGGGGAGCGGGGCCTGGCAGGCCTGTTCCGGAACCTGACCCTGGAGCGAGTGGTGGAGCGGTACCGGCAGAGTGTGAGTGTAGGCGGCTCCATCCTGTGCCAGCTGTGCAAGCCCCCTCCTCTCGAGGCCACCAAGGGCTGCACGGAGTGCCGCGCCGCCTTCTGCAACGAGTGCTTCAAGCTCTTCCACCCCTGGGGCACCCAGAAGGCCCAGCACGAGCCCACCCTGCCCACCCTCTCCTTCCGCCCCAAGGCGAGTGGCCCTTGCAGAGCCCAGGAAGGGAGGGGCCTGGTAGAACTGGACGGGTGGGGTGCCTGGCCTTGTGAGCCTCCAAAAGGAGGTGGGCAGGGGTTTGCAGAGCTCCCTTTTCTGTAACAACAACAAAACAAAGGCACTGGGCAAATGCTTGAGAACCTCGGAGCCTTCATCTCACCTGCTGAAGGAGGCTGGTATATGTCCTGCAGTAGCCACACCCGCAGGGCTGTTCAGAGGACCACATGAGATCATGTTTGTGAAGGTTCTCTGTACACTGAAGGTCTGTGTGCTTTTATTCATTGAGCAAATATGTATCAAGCACCTATGTGCCTAGCCCTGTCCTAGGCATTGGGATATGGCAGGGAGCAAGATGGACACGGTTAATTAGTAACCACAGGCTAAGATTCATTGTCATCTTTATGTTGTTACCGCTGAGGTAGAGGAAGGGAGGAGGATGCTGGTGGCTGGAGGGTGCAGGAAAGGCTCTTTTTGATGCTAGTATGTACCACCAGGTGGCACTGTGGAGTGCCGCCAGCTGAGCGCCTCTTCACCCCCATCTGGCCGTTGGAGGTAGGTCACACCCTTACGCAGACCATTGGCTGACTATGCCACTGCCCTTTCTGCCCCTAGGGCCTAATGTGCCCAGACCACAAGGAAGAGGTGACCCACTACTGCAAGACATGCCAACGTCTGGTATGCCAACTCTGCCGAGTGAGGCGCACCCACAGCGGACACAAGATCACACCGGTGCTCAGCGCCTACCAGGCCCTCAAGGTGAGCCAACCCACTTGCACCCTCTCACACCTGCTTTTACTGCTGAGCCGGGTACGAGCCCCACCTCTTTCTTCCCTCTTAGGACAAACTGACAAAGAGCCTGACATACATCCTAGGAAACCAGGACACAGTACAGACCCAGATCTGTGAGCTGGAGGAGACCTTGAGGCACACTGAGGTGAGGGAGGGCATAAGACACAGCAAGAGGGTGTGGAGAGGCATGGCCCAATCACCTGGTTGCCAGGAAGTGGGGGGGTTGGTCCATGAATGTCCAGGTTCTGACTAAACCAGGCCAGCAGGAACATCAGTGCTCTAGGCCAGGCTCTACCTGGAACTACAGTGGGGACAGGACAGGGAGAGCTTGAAAAGTCCCAGGAAAGTAGTTCAAATGCCCTCAGGCTCGGGAGCCTGCAGAGGATGGCACATATCCCTGGAGCTAGGGTAAGGCGATGGCTCTGGTACCAGACTGCATATGTCAGCTGGCACAGGCATGGGCAATAAGGATGGCACAGATGCCACTGATGTTGGTACAGTCCCAGTGGTGATCTCTTGTTGGGGGAGTCCTTAGGAATCATGGTGTGGGCACCAGGAAGGTTAGCACAATGGCCAGGAGCTGAGGCCTTGTGGGTATGCGGTGCCTTTGGAGGTATGAGCCTGGCCCTGTTGAAATGGGTGGGTGGCATTTCCCCAGATTCTTTGTGACCCGAGCCACGGTGTGGCGCCCCGGAGGCTGGCACAGGCACTGCCTTCGAGAAGATAGTGAGGGTTGCTCTCTGGGCAGGTGAGTGGTCAGCAGGCCAAGGAGGAGGTGTCGCAGCTGGTGCGGGGGCTGGGTGCTGTGCTGGAGGAGAAGAGGGCATCGCTGCTTCAGGCCGTGGAGGAATGCCAGCAGGAGCGGCTGGCCCGCCTGGGCGCCCAGCTCCAAGAGCACCGGAGCCTCCTAGATGGCTCAGGCCTGGTGGGCTACGCCCAGGAGGTCCTTAAGGAAACAGACCAGCCTTGCTTTGTGCAAGCAGCCAAGCAGTTACATAACAGGTACTTCAGGGCACAGCTCAGGGACACGGGCTGGGGGGGGTGGGGGGGAGGGGCATCACGGGTGTAGTCGGTGTCCAAGACAGTGTCTTAAGTAGCGTCTGATGGAGAGCTGGGCCCTGAGGACTTTCACCACTAGGCCAAACCTACACCCAGCTTGCGAGGGGACGAGGAAGAGACCCAAAGCCGATGCCAGGGCTCAGAGGCAGGTAGGCAGCAGCAAGGAGAAGGGTGGCGGCCCACATGGCAGTGCCTGACCCTTGGGTGCCCCCATCCCAGGATCGCTCGAGCGACAGAGGCCCTCCAGATGTTCCGGCCAGCTGCCAACTCCTCCTTCCGCCATTGCCAGCTGGACGTGGGGCGAGAGATGAAGCTGCTGACAGAGCTTAACTTCCTTCGAGGTAAGGAGACGGCCAGGCCCCACGTCCAATTAGAGCCTTCCTCCCTTCTCTCCCAGCAGCGGGCCCGGGGGGCAGTGCCCACCGGGGACCTCCCAGCCTACTGCCCGGCCTGGCCAGCCACCCCTCCCACCTAGCCCACCGGCCACCGCGCTCAGCGCTGCTTCTCCCTCTCTTTGTTTGTAGGCTGTGGCCACCGCGGACTCTGCTCCGGAGCACCCCAGGCAAGTCAGCGGCCCGGGCCCCTGCTCCATCCCGCAGCCCCCATGCAGCGTGGCCACCACTCTTTGCTTCCTTCTCTGTCCTGCCTTAACCAGACTCTCGTCCTCCCCAGTCCTCCCCACCCAGTGCCTGTCTCTCTCCCACCTTCCTCAGGTGTTTGTCCGATCCTTGCCCTTTGTCCTTGTGACCTTAGTCCTCTGGACTTTTCTCCTCTTTTCCTTGGCCTTTGTCTCCTGCCATCAAGCTTTGCTCGCCCTCTGTTGTCCCCCACTTCTGTCTTGTGGACCCTTATCCCCTCCCTCCCGCTCTGCCCCTCCTTCCGGTCAGTGCCCTCTTGCCTGGGTCCCAGTGGCCTTTCCCTGGGGCTCCTCTTTATTCCTAGAATAAAAGGGTTATAGAAAGAAGGGTCTCCATCGGGTCTGATGCCCTCATTTGACAGGGAGGTAACTGACCTGAGGCCAGTGCACAGATAGACTAGCACCAGGCCTCCTGCCTGCCCAGCGAGCACCTGCCTTCTCCTCTCCCGTGGGCTCTGCCTGCCCATCCCTGCCCAGTGTCCAGATGGGTCTCTCCCAGGTCCCTCTCACCCACACTCACCCCCCGGCTCCCGCTGCTCTCCCTTTTCCTGTCTCCCTCTGTGCCCAGCCAGTGGCCAGCCCCTGACTGACCCGACTGTCTCTTCCAACAGTGCCCGAGGCTCCGGTCATTGATACGCAGCGCACCTTTGCCTACGACCAGATCTTCCTGTGCTGGCGGCTGCCCCCGCACTCGCCGCCTGCCTGGCACTACACCATTGAGTTCCGGCGCACAGACGTGCCTGCCCAGCCAGGCCCCACCCACTGGCAGCGGCGGGAGGAGGTGAGGGGCACCAGTGCGCTGCTGGAGAACCCCGACACAGGCTCTGTGTATGTGCTGCGTGTCCGCGGCTGCAACAAGGCTGGCTATGGCGAGTACAGTGAGGACGTGCACCTGCACACCCCCCCAGCGCCCGGTGAGTGGGCAGAGGGGTGGGCACAGGGTATGCTGGGACCCAGGCCCTGACCGGTGGGGCTGGGTGAGCGCTGGAGGGACGGTGTGATGCAGGGGTCACACACACTAACTCTGGAGCTAGGTTTGCTGGGTTCACATCCCAGCTCTGCCTCTTGCCAACTGTGTGGCTTTGGGCAAGTTATTCACCCTCTCTGAACCTCAGGTTCCTCTTCTGTGGGGTATTTACAATACTCACCTCAGAGGGTTGTTGTGAGAATTGAATTGATTCATGTAAAGTCTTGAGAGTTTCCCCTCAGTAAGGGCTCACTCATGGCAGTAGAACGACTGTCCATTGGATGGTGTGCGCCCCGGAACACAGGCATCATAAAGGAGCATCACTGCCCCCCCGCAAGGGTGGATGAGGGAGGGGCTGGGTGTCAGGACCAGATGTGAGCACGAGTGTGAGCTGGAAGGTGCAGGCAGATGTGGGAACGTCACCACATGGAACGGAACAGCCTGGGGAAGGAGTTAGAGGAAGCCCTGTGAGTCAGCTGGTCTGGGGACCGATTTCTGTGTCCACGAGTCATCACTCAGCTCCTTGGGGGTCCCGTGCCCACTTGGAATCTCCACTTTTGTCTTCCTGTGCCCCTTGTTCCAGTTCTCCAGGCCGTTCCCAAAGCCCCTGGCAGTGCGTTCCATGTTCTGAAACCTCCCAGTGTCTTGTGCTCACGCCTCTCAGGCCCCAGTTTGTCCCTGAGGTCCTTCCTTTGTCTCAACCTCCCCCGACTCCAGTCCTTCACTTCTTCCTCGACGGCCGCTGGGGCGCCAGCCGGGAGAGGCTGGCCATCAGCAAGGACCAGCGAGCGGTGCGGAGTGTTCCGGGGCTGCCCCTGCTCCTGGCCGCGGAGCGGCTGCTCACTGGCTGCCACCTGAGTGTGGACGTGGTGCTGGGCGACGTGGCCGTGACGCAGGGCCGCAGCTACTGGGCCTGCGCTGTGGACCCAGCCTCCTACTTGGTCAAGGTGGGCGTCGGGCTGGAGAGCAAGCTCCAGGAGAGCTTCCAGGGCGCCGCCGACGTGATCAGCCCCAGGTCAGGCCGCTCTGGCAGGGAGGGGGTGGGGGACCCCGGGTGCGGAGCTAGGGACAGGATGGGGTGGCAAGGGGAGCACAGACTTGCTGGGGTGGAGCTGGAGGAGGCTTAGGAGCAGGCAGTAAAGCCATGGAAGCCTGGACCGAGGCCTGTGGCGGGGGAAGTGAGGGAGGGATCGGCGCAGAGCCTCTGAGGACTGGGTTTTGGAGTGTGTGGCTGGGGAAGGAGAGGAAAGAAGAGGGAACCACCTCCACTTCCTTCCATCTGTCACTCACAATAGACCATCCTGCACGCGTCCACGCCGTTCTCCCTGGCGTCTCCTTTCCAACCTCCTTCCCCCACCAACGCCTTTCTCTTCCATCCTTTCTCACCCGTATCTTTTAACGCCCTAAAATTCTCCCCTTAAACTCTCCATCTCCACACCCTCTTACCCCTAACACCCTACTTAACACCCTTCTATGCACGCCTTTCTCCCTGAACCTTCCTCCCAGCACCTTCCGCAGGGCCCGGCTTCTTCAAAACGCTCTCTGCCCAATAGCAGCCCGTCCCCAGTCCCACGTCCTCCGACAGCTCTCATCCCGGACACCAATCTACCCTCATCTCTCCCCATTTAACCTTCGCCACATCCTTTCCCTGCACTTCCTCTCACCAGGACTTAGTCACAAACTCCTCATCCTCCCAGCTTCTCCAGCCCTCAGAACCCTCTCCCAGCGGGACGGCCCCAGGCCGTATCCACCCTTCCTCCCTGATAGGGCTGCACGTCTGCGTGTGCTTTCCCAACACCTTGTCTTCCTTTGCCCACTACCTCTCTTGCCAGCGTGATTTCCTTTCAGGGCCCCTTTTCTGCCAAACCAACCCTACACTCTAACCTATCTCTTCAACATGGCTTCTCCTCAATATCCCCAAGCCATCCTTTCAACCACCATTCCGTACTTCCAACGCCTCAGCCCTCTGGTACTCATCCCCCACTCCCTTACTCCACCCCAACACCCTCCTACCCAGTGCCCTCTCCTGCAGGTACGACCCAGACAGCGGACACGACAGCGGGGCCGAGGATGCCACGGTGGAGGCGTCGCCACCCTTTGCTTTCCTCACCATCGGCATGGGCAAGATCCTGCTGGGGTCCGGGGCCAGCTCCAGCGCAGGGCTGACTGGGAGGGATGGCCCGGCAGCTGGCTGCACCGTGCCCCTGCCACCCCGCCTGGGCATCTGCCTGGACTACGAGCAGGGCCGGGTTTCCTTCCTGGACGCCGTGTCCTTCCGGGGGCTCCTGGAGTGCCCCCTGGACTGCTCGGGGCCCGTGTGTCCTGCCTTCTGCTTCATTGGGGGGGGTGCTGTGCAGCTGCAGGAGCCTGTGGGCACCAAGCCTGAGAGGAAGGTCACCATTGGGGGCTTCGCCAAGCTGGACTGACGTCCTCAGGCCTCCCGAGGCCCTGGCCCTCTGAGCTTCCTGGAGCTGGGTTATTCCTCCGGCAACTTTTCCCTCAGACTCTTCCTACCAGGTGGTCCTATCCTTTATCCCGTGTCTGTGTCTTCCCAGGGCCTTCTCTTGACCAAGGGACACTCCTCTGCTCCCCTCTCTGGCTGACTGCCATTTCTCCATTGCCTGTTCATCCAGACCCCACCCCACCAAGCTCCTGCTCCATGTCTGCCCGTAGCATCCAACCATGTCCCGGAGAGAGCCCTTCCCCCACCCTGCCCTTTCTCCCCAGCACTCAGGCCAATTGGCAGGGAGGCTCCTGGAACACTGGGCATGATCCCCGCTCTGCCCTCTCCCTCCGAGCTGCCTGCCCACCGATGCTGACCTATGGCCTCAGGGTGGTTAGGCTCTGGCTGACACTGCCTGGCGTTCCCTGGGAGGGGAAGAGGACCTCTCCTGTGTTTGTGTGGGTCCCCGTGCCCTGCAGCCGCATGCCTCGTTCGTCCCTCCCTCTTGCATGCTTTCCTTGTCCCGCACCCATGCCGCTGTGCCCAGGCTCCCTTTGGGGCCACACGCAGGTTGGATGTCCCCATTGGGTTGGGCCAGGCAAGACCTGGGGCCCACTGCTGCCCCCGTGTGGTAGGGACTACTAGGCCGGTGCCAAACAATAGCTGTCATTTTCATGGTTTATACACAATAAACTGTGATGCCAGGCACATCTCCGCCTTTCCTGAGCCCTACCATTCCTCTTAGTTTCTGTGCTGAGTGTGGCTGCTGGAGGGATCTGCGCTCAGCTATTGCTCAGCAGGGCTGCCTGATGGATATGGCCCTAAGGGGGAGGAGGTCCCCAAGCCAGGTGCCCGGCCCACGACTGAGCCCACCATGGCCGCCAGGGGGCGCATGGCTCTGGTGACCTCCTGTGTCCCCTGATGAAGCATGGGACACCAGCTCCCAGACTCTGAGGGAATGTGGCTGAGCTCAAAGGGGCAGGGAACCAGAACCACTTCCCCATTCCCAGGGTGCGGGGAGCAGACCCCAGAGCCAGTGGGCGGATGGGGGTGCCCATGGCCTGGGAGGGGACTGGGCTTGGGGCCAGCCCCTGATCTAACACTTATCATGGCCCTGTTGACTTTGTGGCTGTTATCGCTGCCTGAGGACTTACTTCACACCAGAGCAGCTCAGAATAGAATCGCCTGAGGGCATCATGCCAAGGGGAGAAGAGGGTGCAGAGCTGCCAGCCCCCAGCCAGGGTGAAACCAGGGGCAAGCCATGGGTGTGCAGGCTGAGCAGGCCGGAGCACAGCCACTTAGGTTTCGTTTCCTCCTTCCTCTTGTGCCGCCAGCAATGGGGGGAGAGGTGACTCAAATTCTTCCACCAGCCACTCCTGACCCAAATGAACCCTGCTCCTGGCCTTCTTTCCTCCCTGCCTCCTCCCCCAAGTCCCCTCCAGACCCCCCACACATACATCCTGATCTCCCCTCCTGCCTGAGGTTCACAGACGACAGTTCAGAAGTTAGAGCCAGAGCGGAGGAGGCCCGTGTTTTATTCAGCCATGTGCAACCTCCCACTCCCACTTGGGGACTTTGGGGGCCAGTCCTGGAGCCACTGCCTCAGGCACATCCCCAGGAGCCAGGATGGGCTTCCCCAGGGCTGAGATGGGTTAGGAGGCTGCGAGCAGCCCACTGGAACTCCCAGCTCACCAGTCCAGAAAAGGGGTGAGGGGGCACTGGTGGTGAAGACCAAGACCATGACAGAGGCTCAGCAGGCAACGAGCCTCTACAAGTTGGCAGAAGTGGCTGCTGGGTTCGTGTAAGAGAGGCTGCTGCCACCATTGCCTGCGGAAACCTAGGTCGGGGGGAAAAGGGGTCCAGGCTGACGGGCAGAAGCTTCCCTGGGAGAAGCTGCCACCCGAGGGCCCCTGGATGGCACCCCAGGCTGGGGTCGTGGTCTGGGAGCCTGACTAGCTCTCGAAGGGTTAATTTGGAGAGAGCACCTGCCAGGCACCACCAGCAGCCAGGTGACTGTAAACAGGGCCTCTCCTCCTCCCTCTGCTCCCCTGTACTCCCTCCCCTTGGTTCTACTCAGCCCCCTCAGGTCCCCTCCTGCCCGTCTCCCTCCTTCTCGGCTCTTCCAGCCCATGAAGGTGTGTGTGTTCATCTGTGTAAAACTGGGAGAAGGAAGTCCCAGGAGTGGGAAAATGGGGTCAAGAAGAGATAAGTCCCCTCCCCCACCTGGAGTTCCAGCCCCAGGTGACCAAGTAATTATTGACTAGGTCCTGCAGAGAAGGCGGGAGAGGGAAGGGGGGGGGGCGTCCTTGCTTCCCTGAGACTCCCAAGAACCCCACCCAGGCTCACCTGGCTTGGTGAGACTTCAGCCTTGGCATCAGACACTCCCCCCACCCCGCCAACATTCCTCAATCTACCCTCCATTCTAAGGAGAAGAGTGGGGGACAGGCGCTCACTCCTTGTAAGTCCTGTGTGAAGGAAGGGCGCCCACCCATTTCACCTCTGGGCATCCCAGCCACAGCAGTGCCCCAGTCGGCTGACCAGGGGATGCTCTCCTGGAAATGCTGGTAGTGGGGACGCTCCCTCGTAAGGTCCCCTTTCTCCCATGGTCCCCCAGGCCTTTCCCCTAGAACTCTCCTGACGCCACCCACTCCTTCCCAGGCCCTCCACTGCTTGCTTCATGTGCCCCTCACCTTTTCTAAGTTCTTTGGATTTTCCAAGTACCCCTTCAGGCCCCCTTCCCAGGCAAAGCCTCTTCTCCCTCCACTGTGGGGCCCATCCTCACCTCCTCATAAGGGCTACGTTTGGTACCAGGGGGCACATAGCGTCCATGGGTATGGTAGGTGGGGTATTCGCTCATAGGATGGTAGGCATCTCGGGTTGGGAAGATGTCCAGCTGCCCACAGCTCTTTCGGCGGCACTGACACACAGCCTGGGGAAGACAGGAGGTGAGGGGGAGCCACGGGGTTCCTTCTAGCAGGGGGTCTCTGATTAGAGCTGAAGACTAAGCACTTACCAGGGCGATGAAATAGATGATGGCCAGCGCAACCAGAACACAGACCAGCACCAACAGGGCAATGCCCCAGCCTGGCACCCCAGACCCAGGCCAGGAAGAGGAAGGAAATGACACATCATCCACTAAAAGGAAAAGCAGTCATCAGGGCAGTTTCCCAAAGGAGGTGACCCTCCCCCGCTATACCCCGGGGAGAAGCAGGAATCAGGAATCCGGATGCTGGAGAGTGAGTGGCCCTAGAAGCCTCGTGCTGGCCTGAGGCAAGGAAAGTGGCCTCACCACTAAGTCTTGAGATGACCCAGTTGTATCTGTCTCCGTCTGATTCATGGTGAAGAAACTGTGCCGCTACCTTGTTGGCACTGGTGGTGCCCTCTCGGAAGGCCAGAGTTGATTCCACCATCACAGATCCTGGCCTGCTCGCAGGGAAATGAGCAGTTCAGGTGCAGGTCCCAGCTTCTGGGCACTTCCCCCAACCATAAGTGTACCAGTCCTTCCCCACAATCACAACAACACCCCCCGCCTCCCCAGTCGGAGTCCACACCCAGGCTGTACCTGAACTTTATATCAGAGGAGCCCAGAAAATCCTCCTGTTTATAAACCTGCAAAATCTGGGGGGGAGAGGGTAAGGACTGAGTTTGGTGCACGGGTTCAAGGAGTTGCGAAGCTGCTGCGAAGGCGCACGTGGGGAAGGGCAGTTACTCACCAACTCAGTAACGTTTCTCTGCAGCACCTGGTAATAGTTAGTGTGGGGATCTTCCAGGGAAGAGTTAAACTGGAGGTTCAAAATACGAAAGGACAGGAAGAAGAAGGACAGCCTACGACTGGAAGAGGTGAGGGGCACTAAGCTACCGTTAGTGCTACTGGCTGTAGTCCTGGTTCTGTGGCTGGCAGGGGTGGTGGGAGTATCAGAGTGGTGGCTGGGAACTGAGGATGGAGTGCCCTTGCCAACTGGGGTGGTGGTAGCCTTGGCAGAAGTGCCCTCGTGCACTGGAGTGGCAACTGAGCTTGAGGCAGAGCTGGTGGCTGGGGAAGAGGTGACACTGTGGGCTGGAATGGTGGCTGAGCTTGAGGAAGAGCTGGTGGCCGGGGAAGTGGTGGCACCGTGGTCTGAACCTGTGACTGAGCTTGAGGCAGAGCTGGTGTCCCGGGAAGTGGTGACACCGTGGACTGAACCTGTGGCTGAGCTTGAGGCAGAGCTGGTGGCCGGGGAAGAGGTGACACTGGGGACTGGAGTGGTAGCTGAGCTTGAGGAAGAGCTG